>LDKF01000766.1:37502-48153 GCA_001026735.1 Rotylenchulus reniformis | reverse complement strand
ATTTGGCGCTTGCTCAGAATTTGGGGCTTTCTCAGATCAAAGTTAATTTAACATCTTGGTGAACTAAAAGATATAATTAAGATTAGGAAAAATAATGGAAATTAAAATTAAGAATTAGAAAAAATTAATTTTCATTTAATTTACTACATATTATAGAAAATATTTTAATCGTTGATGTGTAAATAAAATAATAAAATAATAAAAACTAATAATATTTAATAAAAATTTAAAAGTCATTACAATAAAATTTAAATCCATGTTTTTTTATGTCAGAAAATGATTTCTTCAATTAGTAATCTATTATAAATTAATAATAATTTAAAATTTAAATTGATTGAATAGAACATAAAATGGTAAATAAAAGTTAGGAAAATATATAAAATTTAATTTAAATTTATTACACATCGGATTAATTCAAATAGAAAAAAATTATTTTTAAAAATATTTAAAAAAATTTTATTGTTGATTTATTAAAAAACAAAAAAGGTATAAACTACGTAAAAGTTAAAAAAAAGAAACTACCGTTAAGAAGTAATACAGATTATAAATAAGTATTTTATTTTTTAATTAAATAAATTAAAATAATAATTAATAATCTATAAACAATAAAATGTTTAATTAAATAAAAATATCAAAAATTTATTTGGTTTATTAGTAAATCAAAATTTAGTGATGGTGGCAAAAATATTACAATTAATCCAAAACTATTGACCATCAATGAATTATTTAAAAAATAGAATTATATTATTCAATTATAAAAAATTAATAGAATATATTCAAATCATTTAATTATAATTAAAATTATACTTCTAGTCTATTTTTTAAAAATAAATAATAAAATAAATTGTATTTTACTTAGGGTGTGTAATAAGTTTTGAGCCCTCTGTATGGGAGCATTTAAAAAAAATCATAACTATTATGATTTACCGCCAATTCTTTTCAACTCTTTTTCATATTATAGTCCAAATTATCTTCTTTGATTTTTGCTACAAAAATAAAGTATAACTCTTAATAAAAATATTTTTTATGATTTTTAGAATAAATACACCCAACATTGAATTCCGACCACATTATTTCTATGGACTCTAATTAAGGCTTTTTTGCAAGATAAAAAAATTGAACTATTGTAAAAAGATAGACCACTAAACCCTTTTTTATTGCACATTAATGAAAGATTTCACAAAATTCAAACAAAGATTTTTGCAGGTCACCAAAAACCCCGTAAATTAGGGTATTTTTAGGGGGCAAAATTTAAATTTCAGCTGTGAGGAATTTTCAAAAGCATAAATCATTTTATTTCAATAGTATTATATCAAAATAGGCTATATATCTCAAAAATTTGAATCCCATGGCTTGTTTTTGTCATTTCGTAGCGAAATAATTTTTTGGATAGTCAGCTCAAAATCGATGTTGAAAATTCGATCTTCGTTTTGGGAAGCTCTTTTTTACCCAGAATATTATGCAAATTATGCTCTATCAGATTAGCATTTGAATTGTTCCCCAAGCACTTCCTATTGTTAAGAAAAACTTGGTCCAATTTGACCATGTCAAAAATGACCTCAGGTTGTATTTGCATTCTGATTCCTCTTAATCTAAGCAAAAAGATTTGATTTTTTGTCCAAAAAGGGACAACATATCACCAATCATAATAGTAGATATTTGGTGGATTGCCTTTATTTAATTTGATTTTTTAAAAAATAATTTTATGAAATTGGCGAGGAGGGCTCAAAACTTATTACACACCCTAAGTACAATGAAAATATCAAGTTATGCTATGCTGTATAATAAAAAATCAACTAAGAATTTATAATTAGATATCTCTCTCAAAGAAGTCTTGCTAACTCACAAAATAAAAATTAAAAAAGATACTTTTTACACAAATAAATAGAACCTAATTGAAAAGTCAATTATTAATACCTATTGAAGAACAAAGACATAACCACATAGAATCATTAAAATTGTATCAAATAATTTCATGGTTTCATTTTTTAATAAATTTTAAATAATTTAAAAATATTAATTGGAAAAATCTTGGAAAAATTTAAGAATAAATTATTAGTGGAAAAATATATCCATTCTTAAAAAAATAAAAATATTTATATGAAAATATAATTATTCAGAAAAATATCTGTTTAAAATTTATAAATATTTTAGAATTCTTTTAAGGACTCTAACATTATAATAAATAATAAAAGTTAAAAAAGAAAAATGTTTATAAATTAAAAAATAAATTTCTAAGAATAAATACTAAAATAATATAAGCTAAATTATTAATAAAAAAGTCAAAAAATAAAACAAAATTTAGAGAATGAAACATCTAATTCTTTAAAAAAGAAAACATTTTTTTAAATATAAGAAAAATATTATAATTTTTAATAAATAACAAATTTGCAAATTAATCATTAATTAAAAATAAATTTTGACATGAGTAAAAAATAACAAATCTCCAAAGAAAATTTTATAAAATTAAATATTATAATCAATTATAAAACAGAATGTTTTTTCTAATCATTTCCTTAGAAGGAATTTAGACAAGAATGTCATTGAAAGTCTAACATTATCCCAAAAGCGAATAACTGTCATGATATCCCTCGGCATGGTATCTCGACCGTTAACTCATAAATTTTATAAATTATTATTAACTTAAATACAAAAAATTAATATGCATATTTCCTCATTAGTTAAAAAAGCTAGATATGATTTTAGATATATTTTCAAAATGGGATAAAGAATGCATGGAGAAATATTTAAAAATATTATTTTCAATTGTAACTCATAAAAAGGTACAAAAAATACTATAATTTTATAATAATTCAAAAAGTAATAAATGAATTTTATGGATATATATTTAATAAAATTAATCGACCAATTTTAATATTTTTTCAATCTCATGAATTAATAAATAAATAAAATTTGAAAACTTAAAAATAAACTCTGAGGCGAAAGATGACAAGCGTAATGGGAACTTCTCTTCCCTTATACATGCATATGGCGCTTGTGATGGGTCATAAACGTCACCAAAAGGTTTGCCCATTGAAAGCAAAAGTAAGAGAAGAAATTGAATGTAAATAATAATAATTAAAATGATCAAGTGACGACTTATTCTCTCATCATTATTATTATTATTTTATTATTTCAAATCTGAGGCAAAAAATTTTGCCTGATTTTTCTACAAAAAAACATGTTTAGTTTATTGATAAAAATGAAATTTATATCATGATAATAGTTGATTCCACTTTAAAAATAAATAATCTAATATTATTATTAATTAAAATTAAAAAGAAGAATATAAATCTATAAATAAAATTAGTATTTAAGAGTTAATAACAAATTTAAAAAATTATTATTCCAAATTATATATTTTTTTAAATTAAATAAAACCATTTAAATTAAAATTTTTATAATAATAACACAATTGCGCAAAAATAATAAAAACGCAAAAATTCAAATTAATTTTAAAATTAATTTTATTCATCTAATAATGTTACACAAAAATAAATAAATTGTAAATAGTAAATAAAATTTTGTATAATAAAGAAAATCTATATTTAATTTTATATTGTGTAAAGAAATACTAAGATGACAAACATTATAATGATAATAAAAATATTTTTTACAAATATGTTTACAAAACGAGAGAATTATATTATTAAAGCTATTGCTGAAAGCAATTAAACTGCTAACAGAATTCTGAATGGAGTAAATTTGGATTTAATAAAGCGCGAAAAAATAAATAATGTAAAAATAAAAATAATCATATATTAAAAAAAGAAAAAGATTAAAATAAATTAAATATTTTTAAATATTGAGCTAATTCTTAAAACTGTGCTATAATATTTTTTTAATACAAGATTTAGAATTAGAACTTTTCAAATCAGACAGCTGATCTCTTAAGACCAAATATGCATTGGTATAATACATAACATAACTTGCATAATAAGAGCAAATTTTATTAAATTTCTTTAGATTTTTAGGATTTTTATTATCAACAAAACAATACAATTTAATTATAATAAATAAATTAAGATAAAAACATGATATTCTCTTAGAAAGATTCTTATTAAATAATTTTATTAAGATTCTAGTTATAATTATATTAAAAAAAATCAAAAAACAGAAATTTATATAATTAATTTGGGTGTGGAAAAAAGATTCAGTAATCGTTGCCCAAACCTGTTTTTGCCCAGGGCTCCGTATTGGATTGCAAGCTGATTCCCCCTCCAATTTGGAACCCCGTTTCTCGATCACTAAAAGGCATTATTTGGTTAGTTTAAAAATAATAATATATAAATTATATATTTTGAATAAATTTGTTTATGGGTTTTTATAGCTTAAATTTAGCGATACATTAAATTTAAAAATACCAAAAATTAATGTTTATTATTACGTTATTAAAAATAAAAAAATTATCAACCATAAAATAATATTACGATCATCAATAAAAAATTATAATAATTCAATATTATTAATCTTATTATTTAAAAATAAAATTAAAAATACACCATAAGTTATTAAACACAAAGTTTTAATTGTTATTGTTTTATAATTATCCATTATAATCATTCATAGAACGAGGGTGGTCAAAACCCTTGGCGTTTGGATTATATTTATTTATATATTTTTTTACAATTCTTTTAAATAATAATTGAATAAAATTTATAGAAAATCTATTATTTAACAATATAAAAAATTGTCTTGAAAAATAATTAATAAAAATATATCATCGATTGATTATATAAAAACTAAAATATAATTCTATCTTAATGATATAAATTACCTTATCTTAATGATATAAATTATTCAACAATTAATAATATTATAATACTATAAATTTTTTTATATATATTATTATTAAAATTATTATTCTTCAGAAAGAATAAAAATAAAATAATAAATTTTCTCCAACCTTAATTAATATGGATTTATTCCTATTTTAAAATAAATTTATTGAAAAAATGAAAAAACTCATAAATATATAAAAGAATAAAATAAAATAGTAAAAATTTTATAATAAATATATTTATCTCTAATAAATGCAATTATTATTGTAATAAAAAAATTTTCTAATTGGATAATAAAACATATTATGATAAAAAAAGAAAAAAATTATAATAATATTTCATAATATATTATATACAATAAAAGGCATAATAAAAATCATATAATTGGATCCATCAAATCAAAAAGAATAAGTAATTAATTAACATTAAAAAAGCTTTTTTCATGTCAATCGAATTCAACAAATTATTATTGTTGATTCATTTTATATGATATATTCAACAATAAAATTGATGTTTAAAATAGATATTATCAATAAATGAATTATTATGAGATCAATATCATTTAAATAATAATAAAGATTTCTCTAATTTCACAAAGGTATCATAAAAGGCTTAAAAGAAAAAATAAACAAAATATTAAAAATAAAAAAAATTAAAGATAAGTGTAGGGTCTTTCCTAAATATTATATAATTGTATAATTATAAAATTGTATAATTAAAAATAAATGAAATCACTGATAAAGTTTAATTATTTTTACTTAATTAATTATATCCCAAAATAACACAATTAAAATTTAACAGATTATTGAAACAAAAAATATACATTCGAGAAAATTAAAGAAATTTAATTAATTAATTAATTAAAAATTATTTTTGATGACTAAAAAATCATCTCAATAATTATAATTTGAATAAGATGGAATAATTGGAAAAATAAGATAATGGCTTTTAAATAAGTTTTTAAATAAACTTAATAATTTTTTATTAATAAAATACTAAAATTAATTAAAATTATTTAATAAAAATGTAAATTGTAAAACTATTTTTTAATGTTTTTTCATACCTAGTAATCCAAAATGGTATTCCATCCTCAAGACCATTTTGAATTAGGAAAATTATGTTATCAAAATCTATTATTAAAAAATAATAAATAAAATTTATCTTAATACATTAAAAAAATTATATATAAATAAATATTACAAAAGAAATTATCAAAATTATCATTATGATCAGACGAAATTTTTCATAAATTTACATATATTTTTAATAAAAATAATCATATAATGTTAAATAGTATTATTTAATATATTATTTAAAATTTTTTAAAAGGATAAAGATTAACGAAATTATTTATTTAAATTTATTAAGATTTTCTAGACTAATAAATTTATCAAAAACTTATAAAAATATGATTATAAACAAAATTTAATATTATAAATAATTCTTAATAAAAAGAAATAGAAATAATAATTAATAAAAAAAGATCTAAGTTATTTAAAAAAAATTACTTTATTTTACGTGTCCTGATCTGTTCGCCCATTATGGGTGTTCCAGTCGGGACGTTTTTATTGCTCATACCATTGTCTCTTCCGACAGAAAAAAATTATTTTTTACCTCATCTGTGTAACACTTAAAAAGTATATATTAATTTAATCATATTTTAAAGATCGCCGCAATAATTTAGCTGGCGAGGGGCGTTCAGCGTATAAAATAATGAATATTTTATAATTATATTGTTATTTTGTTAAAAACATATTAATATATAGAAAATTGAAAAAATTAAAAAAGTCGAGATTTCTATTTAAAAAATTAATTATATTATAGAAGATTAAAATTTAGCAATTTGTTAAATTCAAATTTAAATTATATAAGAAAAATATTATATAAATAGTAGCACATTTACTCGAATAAATCAGTACAAAATCTACTATATCCATCATTGTATATAGATTCCAATTCTTCAAATATAAAAAATGTTTATCTAAAGTTAAATGATAGGGGAACTAAATTCTAAAATCTAATTATTTTTAAATTTAGTCTAATGGCAATTATATTTAGAGTTTGTAGAACACATAAAATAAATTAATTGAAAGTAATCTTATAAATAATTATATAATTTCTAATTTGTAAAATAATTTCTAATTAATAATACTAATAATAATAATAAATTATTAAAATCAACAAATAAAAATTGACACTACATAATCAATCATGTTATTGAGAATAATTTGTAAATTGTTTTAGCATACAATATAATAATAAATAAAATTATCTGAAATATATAATTTAATGTCAAATGTATTTATCCATAAGTCTTATTGTTGGAACACTAATTTGTTCATCTATTTTACATATAAAATAAATTTCATATTATTCAAATAAGTCCGGTAATATTGTGGTTTGTAGTCCCCTTTTTTGAAAAAAAATTGATAACCAAAAATTGTCGCCGAATTTCTTTGGCGCAAACCGTTTGGTGATCTTGCAAATGTATTTTACAATTTCTGGCACCATGTTACATTGTTTTACCCATGTGAACATTAATTTTATTGTTTTTTCACTGATTTCTATGCATAAAATGTAATTTTGAGAAAAAATTTTGACGTCAAAAAGTTGCGTCAGATGACGCGGACGTCTAAATGGACGTCAGAATCAGATTCAGCATCAAAAACTGCCCCTAGTATGTGGTTTTGGGCCATTTTAGGGTATCAAATTTTTTTTCAAAAAAGGGGGCTACAAACCACAATATTACCATAAATCCATAAATTTTTTCAATTCAAAAATTGAAAAAAAAGCCAATGAATTCATATTAAAAAAAGTTAATGAATAAAAATTTAAATAATTAATAATTTTAAAAAGAAATCGAGTAAAAGGATATAAAATTAACCCGAAAAATTATAATAAGTATTATTTATTAAGCAAATAATAATTAAACACTATTTATTTAATTAATTTTACTTAAGTTCCTCGCTCTGATTGAATCAATTGGAAAACACTTACCAATGAGAACGAGAGAGAAATTTTTCAAAAAACTCAATAGGTAGTCCTTAAAAAGAAATAATCATTAATAAGTATTTAGTTTTAATTATTATCAATACTATTTTTTGGGCCTAGACTTTTGTCCTGTTGAAAAAGAATTAAACAATTTTAAAATAAAAATAACATTAAAATCTATACATATAAACTTTGTCTTTAAATTTAATACCTAAAATTATTACTAATTAGAAAAATTCTAAGTAATGATATAATAAGAAAAAATTACATTTTTATTTTATAAACATTTATAAAATTAAATCTTTAATCTTTTAATAATCAAATAAATAATTTTAATTAACTAATATTTCGATTTAAATAAAAAAGATTATAAAAAATTGATTAACCAGAAAATATATATTAATATGAAACATATTTCAAAAACATAACTAACATGTAAGAACAGAGCAAAATGGTGCGATATATATTACGAATGAAACTGTTTGCGTATGTCCTGTCGAAATTGAAGGAGAATTGGCCTTTTCTTGAAATTGAATTAAATTGTTATTTTGAAGACTTCATTTGCTTAAATAAAAAACATCATCATTAATCTAATACGAAACAATTATATATTTATTTTTAAATATTGATAATAAAATTTTTATCAGTTAAAAAATATTAATTTATAGCAAAAATCGAATAAAACCAAAATTCATATTACACTTAAAATTTTAAATTATAATTATTGAAAATAGATAAGTGGAATAAGTTTTTAGAAAGTGATTATATATATTGAAAATACATATTATTCTAAACAACTAAATTATTTTTTAATGCGTCTTTAAGAAATTTATATGAATTTTAAAAAAATAAAAAATATGCTGAAATTAAGTGGATCTAATCAATCACAAAGGTAGACGGTGAGTAAGCTCCCCATTGATAGTTGAAAAAAAGATTTGGAACGATGAAAATAATTGTATCTTATTAAATGTGAGAATAGAATAAATAATTTTATAAATAAAGTAAAATAAAATATCTGAATGAATTAAATTCTTCATATAAATCATAACTTTATAACTATATATAAATGCAAATGAATATAATAAAAAAAGAAAATGGAGGCAATTGCCCTTGCTCCAATTGATGTCGATGCGCGAATCAATGTGCGATATGACATTATTTAAACCAACAGTATTGCTTAATTTTTAGAAATAAATTATTTGAAATCTTAAAATATTATTCTGAAAATTATAAAGATTATAAAGTATAATTGGCGAATATGTTAGAGTTGTTATTTTTAATTTCCATAAATAAAGAAATATTAACAAATGCCGTTAAAAGAATTTATAATAATATAAAAATGTGAAATTGAATATAATTGCATTATTATAAAAAATTTCATGTATCGAAATTTTCGCTGCATATTCCTCTGCTTAAACCAAAAATTGACTTCCCAGCAAAACAGTAAATCATTCATTAATCATTAAAAAATAGTTAATCACATAAAAAACAAAATATAATATAATATATTAATGAAAAAATATTTTTTAAGCATGAATAGTAATCATTCTTTAAAATTTGTTATAAAAAGTTAGAATTATAATAAATATTAAAAAATCTATTACTTGTTAACCGATTTGAAGAGAAAGTGACAATGATTAATTCATTTAATAATGATAAATATAATTAAAAATTTATGTAATGATTTTAAATTTAAAAAAGGAATAACTGTAAATAATTGATATCAAAATTACTATCTGTTATATTATAAAGAATTTTTATTTAATTTATTGAAATATTTTTTGAAAATTATTGGAAGTTTGATTTGAAAGATATATATATAGTGATTAAGTATAAATAAAAAAGTCAAAACATATTAAAATTTTCTATTTTAAAATGTAAAATATAAAATGACTTGCATAAATTGTAGAAAATAAAAATTAAATTGCCAAGTAATTGTCTATGTATAAATCAATTAAAAATATATAAATTATAGATAAGTGTCATTAATTTTAAAGTTTTTTTTAAAAAATCTTCCCTAATTTTCAAAAATGAACGATTTCCTAAAACTAATTGTAGATGAAATTAATCAGCGTCGTGTGAAATAAGATAAAAATAATAAAAAAAATTAAATTTAATATCATTTTAAACATATGCTGGTTAAACATATGATGAAATATCATTTCATTTTCATTTTAAACTTAAGATGTATAGCTATATGAGTGTAGCTTGATCCTTCGTATTGGTCCACTAAATTATATTTTAAATGATTTTATATAATTAATTTATATCGGTATTTTATTTATATTTAGTCACAAAAAAAGGAATAGCAAATAAAAAAAAATTAAATTTTATTAATATTTTACATCAAATACCTAATTATATTTACTTTTTAAAAATAATTTAAAAAGTAAAAATTAAAATTAACTTAATTAATAATAAATGTTTTTTAATATAGAAATATGAAAAATTAATAAATTAAGATGAATAATTAAATTTAATTATTCAAATAAATAATTAACAAACAAAAGAAAAATGAAATGCTGAATTAAAATATAGCAACAAATCACGAAGAAATTTATAAAATTATTCCAGATTTGTATCATAATTTTGTCGCAGACACAAGTTGTGACTCATCTTTAGGACCAACGCGGAAGATTCATGGTATGTTGATTTATTTTTTATATTATTATTTTTTTATTATTATTGATATTTTTTACAACTTCTGCTCTCTAAGAATTTATTTTAAAAACAAAATAAAATCCTTACTTCCGGCCATGGTTCGCGCGCATCAACCTTTGACCTCGCTCGAGTCCTTCCAGCAGAAGAGGTCAATGAAATCGCACCTGTTAAAATTATAATAGTTGTTAATAAAGCAATCGTTATTAAACAACTATTTT
>LDKF01000766.1:9819-37402 GCA_001026735.1 Rotylenchulus reniformis | reverse complement strand
TTGTAACAAATCAGGGCATAAAGGACGCGGCATTGTTTCATCCGCCAACACTTGAAAGCAGAAATCGATCATGAACACAGTACAATTCGAACAGTTCATGGCTTCCTTCCAGCAGATGCTGCAGCAAAATACCATCAAAGCAGTAACCCGGCACTGACCAACGCGGCGACACTTGCTTCATTCCTCGACAGCCGTATCGACAAATTCTCCTATGATCCGGAAATCGGTTTCACCTTTGTACATTGGTTCAAAAGGTACGGGAAATTCATCGAGGAGGATGACAAGGACCTGGAAGAAGAAGCCAAAGTACGGCTACTCGTCGGGAAGTTGTCAGACCCAGAGTAAGATCGCTTCGCGGTTAGCATCCTGCGAAAATTCCGGATGAAATACAGATTGCAGATGTCTTCAACTGACTGAAGGAGCTGTTCGGTGACACGCGCTCCCTGTTTGTTCGCAGATTGGAATTTTTCAAACTCAAACAAAGCGCCCATCAAGATGTTACTTCGTTCCTGACCCAAGTCAACGCAGCCTGTGAGAATGCAGAACAGTCAGTAAGAAAACGCTGAAGTATATGATCATGAATGTGCCAAATTTATTGGCCCATTCCGGCATATCCAAAACAACGAATGCGGTCCTATGCGCACCCGCAACACTGGAAAGAACGAACCAAGGGCAAGAAACCAAAGCCAAAAGAAACCAAGGCACCGGCATCGAATGCACTCAAATCGTGTCCCACATCATCGACCACATCCTGCTAGACTGCGCCAATTTGTTGTATATCTAGGATTGAAATAACTAAATATAAACAATAACATATGATTTATAAGAATAAATTATTTTTTCATGATTTGGAAGCAAAATATAAAATGTATTTTTGACTATGAAATCTGATTTTTTGAGGTAAATGTTCTGATTTTGAAAATTTTCATCTGGCACCTCTGTGTATATATCAAAATTTAAAAATATATTAATAAAAATCATGTTTTTTGCACGTGAGGATTCATCAGAACCATTTATCCATCTCATCGTTGATATTGTGGATGATCAGAAATATGAAGTTATAGCTGCCAACGTCTAGCATCATCGAGCTATTTTGAGTCCATACAAAAGAAATCGAGCAGAGGCAAACATAAAAAAATAAAAATAAAAATTAAAATAACAATGAAATTTAACCTTAAGAATTAAAAATTATTAAAAATTTAGTATTCAAGTATTTATAATAAAAGTAATTTAATCGGAATAGGAATTAATTTAATTAGAGCATTTATTATTTATTAAATAATTCATTAAAAATAATAGAAATTAAACAAATTCAGAAATTTTAAGAAAATAATAAAATAAGAATAAAAAAATATACTGTAAAATAATAATAATATTTATTTTTTAATTAAGTTAGAAAATTTTTCTTTATATTTTTAATCATAACTTCATTCATTATATGCAGTTGATCAGATGAATAAGATGAGTAGATTATTAAAAATAATAACTTTAATTAATTACTAAAATTTAATATAATAATTTTTTAATAAAAAATTGCAATAAATAATTAATTAATAAAATTTCTATTGAATTCTATTGAGGAAAAATTAATATAAGTAACTTTACTCTTTAAAAAAATATTAAAACAACTAAATTTTTGAATTAATAAAAAGATAAATAAGTAATAAATAATTCAAAACATTTATTTAAAAATAATATGATTGACTAAATAAAATATAATCATAATTATTCAATGAAAATAACATAATTTAATTAATAATTTTGCAGACAATCTATAGAAATAATTATCAATTATAGGAACCGCAGAATTCCTTAGCTTCAACTAGGATGATAATTTCACCTAAATATAAAATTTACATAAATATAAAAAGATCATTAATTAATCCAACTATATTTTAAATAGTTTATCAATTAATATCAATATCTTTCGTTAAATATAATAACTAAAATAAATGAAATTTATTACTTTTATCATTATTATCAAAGATTTGTTGAATTAATTAAGAGAGAATGACGTTATCCACTGAAAATGGAAGTTGGATTGAAGCTACTCTTCTGCTCCTTGTCATTTTAAGAATGAATTTTAAGGAATTTTAAGGTATGATATATTACAGATAATAATAAATCCAGTAAATATAATTGATTAAAAATTAAATATCCCGTTAGCACTTTAATACAATAAAGCAGAATATTTTTTTATTCTAACTAAATTATGAGATTAATATAAATTAAATCCAAAATTTATAAGTATAAAGATAAAACTTATATCAATATGTTTTACTAGATTTTATGATTGTTATTCGATATATAAATCATAAAGCCCATTTTTTGAATGTTTTGAATACACTTTAAATTTACCTAAAAAACCTAATTATTTTTATATATAAGATGATCGGAAAGAAATTAATATGGAAATAAATATAAACAATCGTTTTAAAAAATATAATAAAATTTATAATTTATTTTTTTTGTAATTTTATTGAAAAAACTTAAAATATTTTTAACTTTACAATTTAACAAATGCTTTCCAAATTTAATATAAATCGAAGAACTGTGTAAATATAAAAATAAATGAAAAAATATATAAATCTATAGAGAAGTATAGTTAAAGTGAATAAAATTATATAAAAAATAAAAATAAATAATTAATTTCATATATATAAAACCTATTAAAAACCTGAGGATCAACATGATCTATAATTCGCAACACGCCGTTTTTACGAATTTTACCTCAATAATTCTAATATATAAAAATTATTTATACATAATCTATATAATTTTAATTTCAAGTTAAAAGAATGTTATTCAAATCAATATTTATTAAAAATTATAGAATCTAATATTTTAATTTTTTCTGCATAAAACAAATGTAAAAAAATAAAGATTCAATTGGTTGGAAAGGTCGAGAGTAGGGTAATGTATTTCAAAGCGAAACTGCTGAGCAATAACGGAGATCATCTAATATAATATATCTAAAACAGATGGTTTTATAAGGGAAAATATTGATTGAAAAATAAGTAATAACTTTTCAATTATTTATTATTAAATTTTTATTAATAATAATAATCTAGAAAAAAATTAAGGTTAATAGAATAAATCTTAAAGAATTATTCACAAATAATTTTGTTTTTTAAATGAAAATAATTAAAACTATATCAAAACAACAATACATCTAGAATTATATTGAAATCAAAAAAAATAGTATAAAATTTAGTATAAACAAAAATTGAAAAAATTTCAAAAACAGTGGCATTTCCTAGTCCACTAGACAGGTAAATGTAATTTAATTAAAAAAACCAATAAAAAACTAAATACAAAAATAATTTAAGAAAAATGATTAGAAGAAAATTATGACTAGTTAAATAATCATAAAATAAAATTCAAATCATAAAAATTAAATTTTTATAAAATTCAGATAAAAATTCTTGGAAAAACGAAAATAATATAATTAAAATTTGTATCTTCAATTATAAAATAAAATTTAAAAAAAATTCATATTAGATGTTATTTAAATATAATTTCTTTAAAGGTTATTATATTTAATATTAATTCCATTTACATATTCGTTCTTTGCTAATGAAGTTAATAAGTCAATCTTTAAATTATAACATTTTGCCTCATTATTGGATTAAACTAATTTTTTGAATTAAAAAATAAATAAGAATTTAATTAAATTAAATAAAAATGATAATTTGAAAAAAATAATCTTTTAAAAAGGAAATTAAGTAAAAATAAAAAAATGTTTAATTAAAAACTGATTTAAGCTTAAAGAATCTTTTCAGATTAAGACTTTCATAGTCATTCATTTAGTGATTCATTAGAAGAAAAGCTTCTTTAAATTTAATAGTCCTATTTTTAGTCAAAAATAAGAAATATATAGAGAAAATATATTCAAATATTATGGGATTTATAAAATAAAATAAAAGCCAAAATGGTTTTATTTATTGCATCGATTTAATATAAAAGCAAATAATTTTTATCCAAAATAATTTATATCTGATAAATAAAGAATTTAAACAAAAAAGATGAGTAGATATAGAGTTTCTCTTTGTATTAAAAATTAACATCCATTCATCACTATTTTTATCTAAATTTAAATATTTGCACATAAAATTAAAATTAATATTTATAAATAATTTATTGTGATATTAAACATAAAATAATATATAATTTTAATAACTTTTTTAGGCCACTAATCAAGGTTGGATTTTCATATGTTCCAATTCAGTTCCACATCGAGATTGCTGGATGAAAGATGAAATAAATTAAAGGAAAAATAAAATCGATAAAAAAATATAAAATTGCCATATTTTTAAAGAGAAAATATATGAAAAAAAATATTTAGAGAGATTTAAAATTAAAATATATTTATGGATTTAGGGAATAAAGAAATATAAAAAATTTAAATCTTTTATTTAAACATTTATTTTCTTATTAACTTACATATATATTATATAAATAATTTGAACCCGAATAAAGCAATTATAAATGGTTTAAAAAATAAAAATATATAAATATTTTATTATAAATTTTAAATGAACTATATAATTATAGAAATAAATAAATTTATAATAAAAGAACCTATGCTAATTAAAAAATAAATTGCAACCATAAAATAATAAATAATTCCCAATTTTTTAAATTATTTTTTATTTTTTAGTTAAAATAGTATATTATTAATTTTTATATTATTATAGTTTTAAAAGAAAAGTTATTAAATGTAAAATAATAATATTTATTTAGCAAAATAAATAAAAAAGACTTGATTATCCAAGTTGGAAATTTTTATTATAAATTTTAAATGAAATATAGTAAAACGTAAATAATTATTTGTAGTTATAATTAATTATTAATTGTTATTGTAGTTGAATTAATTGTTAATTGTTTAGCTATAATTAAAAATATGACTTTTAACAAGAGAATTTAATATATAATAAATTATTCGCCAAATAGCAAAGGTCAAACAATCTCTTGGTTTCCTCTTATTGAAAATAATATATTTAATTTTATTTAAGGTTTCATTAAAATTAAAAAAATTCTAATCAAATTTTTATCATAACTCATAAATCATAACTATTAAAATTATTATTAAATAAATTACTTATGTGTAATTATTATTAAATAAAATTATTAAATCTTTATGGAAAATTATTTATTAATATCTAATAATGATCTTTTAAAAACAAAAATTAAAAAAATATAATATATAAATTTCAATTCTTATTAAAAAAGATAATCTAATAAATAATAATAATAATAATGTATGAAAAGTATTTGATCTTTTCTAAACCACAATTTATTACTATGTGAATCACGTAAATCTTAATTTATCACACGAACATTAAATCATATATGCGTTTATACCAGTAGCAACCTAATGTGAAAAAACAAATTTAATCTAATTTAATTTCTGTTTGAATGAACTGATAATATAATTACAAAAGAATAATCAAATTGGAGTTGACGCGTCGACATGAAATGCAGGAAGCATGGACGTCTGTGATTGTCGCCGTGGAAGCTCATGAAGAGACAATGCATGTCCTGCGCAAAGTTGTGAAAGTTTTCTGTAATAAAAAAGATACTCTAAAATTAAGGAAAACAATAAAGTAATATAAGCAATATTATTTCATATAAAAATAAATTATTTTATTAATCGAATAATGTTAGGCAGAAATTATAAAATAGTCAACTCTTTATTAATTGCATTAAAATGTTAAAAAAATGTTTTATATAAAAAATTATGTTTTATTTATAATTAATTCAATTTATTCAATTTCATTTTAAACATGATATATTCATAAAATATTACAACATTAATTTCTTTTCACATTACCTTCATTTGATACCAACAATTTGTTCCACATTAAACAACCAACATTATTTAACCTATATATCACTACTAAACATTAATAAATTGTATTTGTTTATAAATAAAAAAAGTAAAATATATAGTATTAAATTAGCATTTAAAAATTATAACAGTCGAGAAAATTGGAATTTAAAAAATAAATAGAAAAGAAAGAGAATAATGAGATATGATTGGAAATTAATATAATTATCCCATATTAAATAGATAAATGTGCAAAAATATGCATAAAATTTAATGAATTTTAAATAAAAACAAACATTGAATCAGGAGGGACATTATAAGTATTCGACCGACAGTTTCTGAAATAGAGTTCTAAAGCTGATTTAGGAAATGAAGTGGCAGAAATAGGGATTTTAGAAGGAAAGTTGACTAGATAATAAAATTTGCAATAAATATCTATATTAAAAATAATAAAAAATTAAACTGGAATGATTATAATATAATTTAATTTATATAATTAAAATAATCCTAAATAGCTGTGATATAAAAAATATTCAAATTTCCTTCATTGTTAGAAATTATACCAATTATTTTATATAAGAGTAAAGCAACTATCAACATTAAATAAAATAAGAATTAATATTTAACTAAAACATATTTAAAAATACAAAAATTAAAAAAATGAAAATAATAATAAACAAAATTTGTGTAGCAAGAAAAGATTATTCTTTTTAAGAATGTTGTGTTTAATCAAAAACCTTAAAATTAAAAAAATAATGATAAAAAATAAAATTTTAAAAAACCTAAAATAAATTTATATCAGTCACACGTAACTTAATTCATTAATACATATCCTAAAAAAAATTAAAATTTTCAATTTATCAATTTCTAGATTATTAATTACATTGAAATTCCAAAATAACTAATACATTGATTAAACAAATGAATATAAATAGAAATTATCAAATTAAAAATCAAATAATAATTAAAAAATTATTTATTAATAACCGATATAGAGCTAAATGAATAAAAAATAATAAACTACCTTCATAATTTAAATGAAAAATAGACAAATAAATTATCTTGCAAAATTTTATTAATGATTGTACATCTATCAACTCGTCCACTACTACGTCTGTCAACATGTCCAAGTAAATATACCAATTTAAATTAAATATTAAAAAGATAATTTATAGAGAATATAAATAGAATAAATTATCTCTAATGATAGCATAAAAACATTTTTATGTTAATGCAGATCTAAGAATTACCAATAAGTTAATAATAGAAATTTAACAAGATTATTTTTTTAAATTAATTAGTTAAATTTTATGCTACATTCTAGAGTTTGTGTCATTTGAAAGAGCTTTGAAAACTGATCAAATGAAAATAAATATATTTATAAAATCCGCTTCATAAATATCTGCCCTGCTCACTTGTCAGGATTTCATATATCCCCATTTCGATTATATGGGAGCATCGGTGTGAAACTATAAAAGAAGAAGAAATTCAAAGCATCAATCTGTTGTGACAATGTATTCAATTCATTTAAACAAAAAATAAAATCAACTGAAAAATTTATTTAAAAAAATATTTTATATCTAATTATGAAATTAAAAAAAAATATTCTATATAAAAAGATATATTATAATTGGATTTTTTCAAAATCAATAGTTTTTATATTAAAATATTCATATTAATGAATAATCCCATTAAAAAGGTTATGTTTATAGCGGTAGTATATTTATGTAAAAAAATCAAATTTTAAAATCAAATTACCTCACTTCGCAATCCGAGTACCACTGATCATCACTTTATTTATCCAACCTATAAGTAAAATCTTTCCCCACATTATTTAATCAATTTACTACTTTTCTCGCATTATAATTCGCCAAGCCAATTCAATCAATCGATGAAGATGGCCGCCATTTGTCCACTTGCATCATTCTTTTCAATCCAAATATATCATCTACCTTCTCATAATTTTCGTACTGAGTCATTCAGCCTAAAATGCAAAAATGGGTGTTTCCGCCTAAAGTGCAAAAATACATATCATTCCCATAAAACTTTTTTGTTCGACTTGTTAGATCAAAAGTATAAAAAGAAAAGTTGTGTAAAATTTCATACTGATTCAAATGGTAAAAAAAATTTCTGGAATTTCGACAAAATTGTCAAAAAAGGTTGAACTTATCAAAAATTCAAGTTTTTCCAAAAAATTTCGACATTTTTGCTGGAATGTCGAAAAAAATTTTATACCATCAGAATCGGCATGAAATTTTGCACAAATTTTCTTTTTATATTTTTGCTTTTATTATTTTTGCACTTTAGGCTGAAAAGTCCATTTTTGCACTTTAGGCTGAAATGAAATAGCACCCATAATTTTTATTTTATACGAAAAAATAAATTAATGAAAGCAACATTGTTTACATTAAATTTTAAAAATGAAACTAAGCAAAATAAAAAAATCTAATTAAAAATAATAAAACAACAAGTGAATTTATGTAAATCATGAAAAAATAATTCCAGTCCAAATTATACAAAGGAGCCAATTTATTATTTTATAAATAGATAATATGAAAACATAATTAAATAAAATATATATTTCTGCCCAGTATAACAGCTATTTGACTGATTCTTCAATAAATAACTTATTAAAATTTTGGTTGTTAAATAAAAAATTCCTTCTACCAATATATTCAATATTGAATTAAACCTTGAATTAAATTACAAAAGAAAAGTCAAGCGTGTAAAAAAACGTGAAAGAACAGCAAAAAGCCGACAAATCGTTAAGCAAAGAATTATTGTGTGATTAAACTGAAATTCAGTTTTATGTTTTTAGAAATTCTTTCCATTTCAAAAATGGATATTTCACTACATATAAAAATTATATCCAAAAAATAAAAACCAAAGTATTTTTAAGCAATAATTAATTTTTAAAGAATTAAATAACGTTGAATAATTCCATATTAACTTTCTGAACTACTTCAATAATTTTCCAAAGAATATATTCCATGAAAAATAAGAATATTTTTCATATAAAAAGAAAAATATTTTGATTAATTTTGAATGGAATTAAAATAAAAATAGCACATTCGCTTATTGTCACAGAATTGCGTGACTCACGAGATCCATTCTTAGTCCCCGAATGAATGGAAGATTCAATATAATGACTTCATATAGCCTATTAAAAATTATTAAAAATATCAAAACTTATATAAATTATAAAAGTAGAAAAATAAATTTCTATTTTAAATTTGATTTTTAATTTATTTAATGTAAAAATTTAAAATTTTTTCAAACTAAAATGAAAACCTCATTAAAGTTAAAATATTTATCAATATAAAATCAAAAAATGAATAAATTAAGAAAAAATTAAATTCTTAAAAAATGATTATTAAAAATGATTATATCCCCCTCTTCCATCCGTTCCCAATCACCATCATGTGAATTTTTAATTATATAAAATTAATCCAAGTTTTTATTTTTTCGATTAATGAGACAATATGTGCCACCGATATGAGTTTTATCATGTCACTTATGTGACAGCGAATGTTTAGCCACAATGTGTCGCCAAAGATTAAGTGGATTGGCGACGAGGGTGTTCAGTGATCAGTGATCTCGATCCTCCATATCCATTCCCAAGTCCCCCTAAGTCCCCCTACCCTCCTTCCGTACCCATGTGAATCACCATCCCCATTCTGGCCATTTCCGTCCGTTTTATCCCCCTCTTCCATCCGTTCCCATGCTATCATTCACACCCTTCTGGTCCATTTCCGTTCATCTTCCCCTTTTCCTGCCCCCCTCCTATCTGATCATTTTTGTCCGTTCCCATGATTATTCATCACTAATCCGAATATTCCGCCCTTTTCCCCTCTATTCTGCTTTTTTAAGCCCACCCATTTCCACCCTTTCCACCAGTTGTCTGACCAGCCCTACAACCTCTTCCTTTTCCGTCAACGGGAACGTAAGTTCCTTCCCATTGTATGGACTTTCTCTTCTCGAATCTGTTGGGGGTCCACCTGCATCTCCAACACTCACTCCGGATCGGGACCATCTTCTCCTACCCCGGGTCCTCCGATCCTTCTCGGCCCACCGGTTTCGGGTCCACACTCCCATTCTCCGCCTTCTTGGGTTTTTGATCGGGGCTCATCCCTAGGCACTCAGATCCCCGCTCCTTCTCCATCCTCTGTCGGGCCCCCAGTCCCCGATACAATGATTACAATATTAAGAATAAATATGATTTTATTAATATACTTTTAAAAAACTTAAATCTCTTCAAATAAAATTATTAAAAAATATATATGAAAAATCATGAATAATTAAAATAAGTATCATAATAAACAAAGCACTTGCTCTTGCATGGAAAGCCGAAGCTGAAACAATTTATTCTTTTATATGAGTTTCTTATAATTGATCAAATGAAAATAATTTATTAATTTATTTTCTAATTCTAATTCATTATTTTATTTTTCATTTATATTTTTTAAGAATTTCAAATTGAAAATTCTAATTCATTAATATTATAAAAATATATATCCTCTATTGTTATAAAAATTAAAAAAAATTATTTACAATAAAAACAAGTTACAGCTAAATATCAAAAAATATTTTTCAAAAAAATATTAGTTGAAAAAAAACGCAATAGCAATAAAATAAATGGGCTAAGATTTAAGGTTAAAATATATTATATATATATTATAAACAAAAAAATTAAAAAATGTTTATATTCGATTCTACATGAATAACAATATTAAATTGAAATATAATTAATTTTAAAAATTCAGCTAATTCACGAAAGGAGCTTAATTAAAATAAAAAATTAAAAATAATATACCAAAAACTTTTTCAGATGGAATCCACTGACATGGGTACCAATCAAAGAATCATTAATTAAATGAACACAATCAGAAGACAAATAAATTACCTTTTCATTTGGGATAATCTATTAATATAAGTAAAATATATTTTTGTAATTTGTTTTATTAAAGAAATTAACATGCATATAAAATTTAACAAATAAATTGATCATACATACTTCATAATAAATTGTCTTAAACGTTTGGTTTGTAGAGGTACAATCCTAACATTTATAAATTAAAATATCATAAAATATAATAATTTATTTAAACATCGCAAGTAATTACTTTCATAATTGATATATATAATAAATAATTAAATTTCTAATAATTAATTAAAAGAGTCTATTCGAAATCGATAGTTAAATGACGTATAATTATTAAATATGATTATTATAAAGACAGGAAATGAATTTATTTATAAATAATTATTTTAAAAAAATAGGTTTACGAAGCAAATAACGATTATTCCAAAAAAAATCCAAAAAGGAAAGAATTTGAAACTATTTCATCAAATTTGTCTAACTTGTCTTATGACGAAAATTTTTTTACAAGGCACTATCCATATCAATTAAAAATTGCATCTTAATTTATTTCACTTTATATAATATAAATAATTATTTAAGTAAATTAATGATCGAATTTATAGAAAGATGAATTAATAATAAAATGTAGAAATGGATAATTGTTTAATGGATAATTAATTAAATGAATTATTTAATTTAATTAAATTAAATTGAAAACTTAATTAGAAAATATTAGCATATAAATAAAAATTCAAAACATATAATATCTAAATTTATGAATTATAACATTTGAAAATATATAAAATATATACTATACAAGAGAAATATATAAATAGATAATAATATTTAACAACGAATATATAAAAAGGTGATAGCATTTTATTAAAACTGGGCAAAATTAATAATTCTATGAATAGCACAGCATTATTATAATTAAAAAATTTTCTTAAAATGAAATTGAAACTTCAGAAAAGGCATGGATTTATGTTATATATAATCCCTATAAAATGCAAATGAAAAGATCACCTTAAAATAAACGATCAATAAATTTTTAAAATTTTTATTCCTAAGGACTCTAATTCATAATGAAAAATAATTAAATCATTATCATTAATAAAAAAAGAATAATATGTAATAGATTAAATGTATTTTAAAAATCACTTTTTACATACTACCATAAGTCGTCAAAAAGGAACAAAAACAGTGAGAGCGATCGCCATAAGATGTGGAGTTATTGCATGATTTTATAAAAATTATCTTTTTTTGTAGAACGAAATTATAAAAAAAATTTGCTTATAATATTATTATTTTTTATTTATAATTATAATATAATTATAATAAAATATTTAAACAATTTTCTAACCATAATATTTTACATAAAAATTTAAAAAATAAAAAAATGTTAGTAAAAATAATTAAAATTTTAATTAAACTTATAAATATGAGACTTATAAATATGAGTAGAATAGAACACAATAAATATATAATTAATAAAACTTTTAAAAAATTGTTTTAAAAATTTAAATCAAAAATTATTTTTTTGGTACTTACCATAAGCCGAAGCAAAGTTTTTTAAAATATAAAATAAGTGGACAATGAAAAAGAAAAAATGAATAATTTATTAAACTCTACTAATAAAATCAAAATTTTAATTGTAATCTATTAAAAAATCAAAATACACTAATTAACAAGAAAAACATAAGATTTAAAGCTTTTTATAAAGGAATATTATAGAAATATGTTATTACAGACAATTAATGATTATTATAATAAATATTTGGATTGCAGACATATAAAATTATCACTTATTCATATTTAAATAAAAAATCAAACAAATAATTATAAAAATGAAGGATGATTAAATTGTTTATAAAAATTAATCAAAACAAAATTGTATTGAACATTTTTGGAGAATCTCTTAAGCAAAAAACCCCGAAATTATAAATTATCTTTTATAATAGAGAACTCGTAAAACTAAATGAATAGATACCCAAAGATTAAATAAGAAATAAATTAAAAGCTTTTGATCACATGAATACTCCATTAAACTTTGGCTTATAGTAGAAAATCTAGTAAATAAAGGCAAATGTAGTAAAAATAATAAAAATATAATAAAAATTATCTCGGCTAATAATATAATCTAAATTATAATATTATATATATTATAGAAAGAAAAAAAAATTAAAAATTAGTAAAAATAATTAAAAAAAGAAATTTATTTTTTATATTAAACATGCTGAAGCTTAAGGAAGCGGTATGAAAAATAAGAAAACTGTGCTTGCCAAATTACCAATAAAATTTAAAAAATTTTTAAATCACTATTCATCTGTATATTTAAAATTAGTAAATTAATGTAAGAATATTAAAGTTTTTAAAGAATATTTTTTTTTATAATTATGAATTTTGACTTATAAAACATTATCAAATTTTACTATCAACTTAGAAAAAGCGACGACCTATTAAAATTGTTCTGCCCACTTCCTTTTTTCAGCACATCTCATTGCTGATGGAACGCAACGACCATCTTAAAATAGTCTAAAAGACTTTATTTTAGTTTATCCTATAATCAAAAGTGGAAATGGTAAAAGCTTTGAAATTGAAAAAAATTTTTACATCAGCTTAAACTGATTTCATAATTTCATAAATCATAAAATAAATTTACATAGGTTAAATATATTTTACTAATTTCCATTAATTACACTCCATTATTTACATGCACTTTGGTGCGTAATTGGTGAATAAATCAATTTTTTGAATAATTCATAAAAAAAATTTTATTTGCGAAAGAAAACCAAAGGAAAACATGAATATGCATAATGATAAATAAATAATGGCAAAATTGATTAGTAATTTATTTTGGCATAATAAATTAAATAATAAATATGTTAAATAATTTTTTCTAGCAACCTTTTTATTTTTTGTAAAATACAATTTTTTGATTCAAGAATTAATTTATAGATGGAATCTTCAGGGTAATAAAGTCCTTATATATACAAATTTATTTTTAATGAAAAATCAGCAATTAATTTATTACAATTAAAATATTTGTTATATTCCTTTTAGATAAGATCGTGAAAAAATTTAAAATTATTAAATTTACTTTGATATTTTTAAGTTAAAATCGGAAAATTCAAAAACTAATTATATTAATTAGAAAGCAAAAAATAAATTAAATATAAAAAATCATTTTTCTTTCTATATATATAAAAAAATATAAAAAATGAAATAATTTTTCGTTAAATATCGTAAAATAAATAAGTAATATAGTTGCATTTGCGCTATATTGAAAAAGATGCTGGATAGTCCCCGCGAGGAGGAAGAGAGAGGAAACTAGACCGAAAGGGACCTGGGTGAACCGGCGAATCTCCAAGTTGTCGGAGTAAACTGGTAGTGAGGGGATCTTAAACCATAAAAATCGGGTGCAATCAGGGTGATCAGGGTTGATGGAAACTTGAAAAAAATGCCGATTGGATGTCACAAGTTATGGTGATAGGGGGAAGACGGAAGCGGAGTAAGTGTCCAATCAATTCGGGGAGAAGATCTGGGCCCTGGTGAAGGCACTGATTGAGGGACAGTTCACCGCTGAGGGACAGTTCACCGCTACCATAAAAAACGGGGCGCATCTTTCCCTTTTCTTCATTTACCACTGCGTGCATTTGCGGACCAAAAAATTACAAAAAAATATAAATAATTGAAAATTAGTATTTTACATAGTTTAGTTTCGGTCGGATTTTCTAAAATTTTCACAGACCTCTATTTGATTTTCAAAAATGTTCGAAAGCCTTTTTAAAGATTTAAATCTCGGATTTTCAAAATTTTCCATAGGCATTGTATTTTCACCAAATCTCAAAGGCCAAAAAGAAAATTCAAAAAATGAAAAATTTTCGAAAAATCTGAGGCCTATGAAAAAAAATTGGCTATATATAAATCAGTTAAAAAATTATAGGTAAATGTCATTAATTTTAAAGTTTTGTTTAAAAATACTTCTCCAATTATATTCACTAATTTTCAAAAATGAGCGATTTTCTACAACTTATTGTAGATGAAATTGATCAGCATCATGTAAAAAAATAAAAATAATAAAAAATTAAATTTAATATCATTAAATATATGATGGATAGCTATATATGTATAGCTTGATCCTTCTAATTGGTCTAAAATTTTTCACTATCAAAAAATATTTAAGGTTAAAAAAGCTAAAAATATTAATACAAATGAATACCAATTTCATACTTGATAAATTATAGATTTTATTAATTAATATAAAAAGTTAAAAATATTTGAGTTTTTGAAGAAAACTTGAATTATTTGAAGAGTAATTTAATCGATTATTTTTCAAAAATATGCAAAATTTATCTTTCAAAAATGTACTTTTGAAACGCGATATATCAAAAAATATATTTTTCTGATATTTTTTAGCCAAATGGACCTATAATGGAAAGTGGGTCGAATCCTTATTGGGGATTGGTGTCAGCATCGAGTGTTCAGGTTCGGATATTGGAATGTTCCAAACACAAAAAGTTTTTAAACCAATTGTATCATTAATTGTAACCGAACCTGGTCCATCTAAAAAGAACATATAATTAATGTCTTAATGTATAATGGTATATCAATCATTTTTATAATAATTAAAGAAATGTATTATTAACAAAAAATATATTAATCATAGAAAAATAATAATTTTAAGAGTAAATTAATTATATTGTAAATTTTAAAAAATTAATTAAGATCTATAAATTTAACGATAGTAAAATAAAAATAAAATCAAATATTTTTATTTTTAAGTTTTAAATTCATATGGACATACACCGATGTTAAACAGACATCTGATAAATTTTTTAGGGCCAAAATTAAAAAGGAGGGTTTGGCACCCAAAGTTCCCGATTATCTCTCCCTAATGCTCCTCCTAATTCATCTTGTCATCAGTCGCTGACTGCTGCAAAACGCCTTTTGCAATAAAATAAATGATTAAAATAAAAATAATTATAAATATAAAGAAGAAAAAAAAATTAAAAATAAGCATGGAAAATTAATATGAAAACTAAATATAATTTATTAATAATTTAAAATCTTTCTTTAAATTAAAAAATCTTTATTCACTTTTTATAATTTATAATAATTAAAATAGATATATTCAAGAATTTATATGATATCAATAGTAATTTTGGTTTTAAATTTATAATAGGAATAAATTTTTATTGCAAATAGAAAATAACCGTTTAGAAAAAATGAGAATAGAGATAAGCCATAAGAAAAATAAAACAAATTATTAAACTAATTTTTTAAATATATTGAAAAAATTCACCCATCAAGGTCATCCGCTAATTTTTATAACATTGATATAATTTTGGTAACATTTATATATAAATATATAATGAAAATGAAAAATGGTTGATGAAAAAAACCTTCAAACAAACAATATGCTAATTATGACGAATTGGAGTTCAAATTAATTAAAAATAAAATCTCTTTTATTAATACAAAACTGAGTTAGAATGATATAATAAATTTTAAAGATTGAAATATTAATCAAAAATCCTTTTATATGAATTAGATTCTTGATGTCTTTTCTAAGTTTAGCAGAAAATTAAAAAAACAAATTGGGTCCAAAGAATAATTGGGGAAGATGACAATTTTAATAAATTGAAAAATCAAAAAAAAAGGAGATATAAAAAATTAATAAAAGGAGATATGAAAAGGTAAATAAAGTAACAATTTTAAAATGATTTTATTTAAAAAATTCTATAGTATATTTCCATATAAATGTTATCCATTCAATTAAAAAAATAATAAACTCACATTTCTTAAAAATGCGATCTTACTTTTTTATACTTTATGAATGATATTGGGTTTTTAAAATTTTTAATATTTTTTCAATATTATAGTAAAAAATTCATACGAATAAAAAAGAGTCTCGGATAAAAATATATTCTAAATTAATATAGAAATTTTTTTTATTATAATTAATATATTTTTATAGGTTTAAAAAATTTTTAAAATTGAGAAAAAAATAAAAAAATAGATTATTAAATAAATAATTTTTAGTAAAAATTAAAAACTTTTACTTTTTTATCTAAAAAACTTTTAAAGAAAAAATTAATTATTCTATCCAATCTTTAAATTTAATCATTTATACAAGCCACATGATTTTTGACCGAAATAAACTGTTAAAAAATTAATTACTAAAAATTGGATTAATTTCAAAAATCTTTCCCACGGACATACCATGAGGGATTCAATCTCAGTTCGAACTTCGCTGAAGCCATCAATATAGTATTTTTTCAAGATAAAAATATTTATTAAATAAAACTATAAATTACTTTAAAAAATTAATTTTGCTCTTTAAATAAAATTATTTTAAATTTATTTTCAATAATAAAAAATTATTGGCAAATCTAATAAAATTAGTAAATTGTTTGTCCCGTTATCTCTTATATAATCAAATATCAACTCCAATTAATATTAGTTATCATACAAAAATTAACTTGAAATCAGAACTATACAAAAAAATCCCATTTCATCTTATAATAATTAAAGCAAGATATTTCTGGAATAAAATTAAATGAATAAAAAATCAAAATATGGAGTAACAATGTATTAATTGTAACTAACAAAAAATATTACATTAATTATAAAATATTATTTTTGAAAATAAATAAAATTTAATTTTATATATTTTTTTAAATTTATTCATTTAACAATGTTCTCCTTTTTTGAAATTTATGCAAGTGATTTTAAATTAAAAATATAATAATATTGTTTTTTAATTAATTAATAAAATTTTTTAGAAAAATACTAAAATAAATAAATATGCTATATAATATCCACTATGATAAAAGACAAAAGTTATTTAATTTATGGAATCCTATAATAGAATTTAAATGAATTAAGAATAAAATAAAAATGAAATAAACCTCTAAATATATGTAAAATTTAATTAATAATTACTAAAGTTAAAAATTAAAAAATAATAGATTGAAATTTAATAAAGCTGATAAGATTAATGAAATGATAGTTATTTAAAATTATAATAATAAAATTTATTTAAAAACATTCAAAAAACTATGAATGACCAATAAAATTTATCTACTAAAGATGAGGCTATATGGCGTCTGAGGCATGGCGGTGATGACCGGGACATGGTCGGTGATGACCGGGAAAACGAATATATTTTTGTAATATAAAACCCCTCTTTGGCGAATAAATTAAAAGAACATTATATGATAACAAAATCAAAAAATGAATGAACAATTAAAAAATCAAATGAAAATGATTTAAAGTATTTTAAAAAGGTAAATAAAAATACCGATATTAATTGCTGCAGAAAATTTAATAAACTCGGTTCTATAACTGACCTCAACGAGCGAACTTGGCAAAAATCAAATAGTTAATAAATAAATTTTATTGGCAAAAAGTCAAATAATTTTCAAAATCATAGATATTTTTTGAAAATGGTATAAATTTGACGTCAGATTTGGATTTCGCAAAACGATAGTAAATATTTTTTAAAATTTAGTTTTTTTTATTACGATGAGTAAGTTTCGGTATATAAGCTGTAAATATATCAAAAATGCGAGGACGGAATTTTGAAATCATAATTTTTTTTGAAATTCAGTACCTGGAAAATTTTTGGTTGAACATAAAATGCCTAAGTATGAACATCGTTGGATATATAAAAAGCTTATTTTAAATCCAGAATTTTGGGTTGAATTTTTTGGAATTTTCCAAAAATATTTTTACAAAAAATTTCCAAAGTTTTCCTATTTTTTAATAACTTCGGGGGAAAATGATGTTGTGGAAACGGAGCGGAGAGAATGTTCTGCTGCATTTTGGATGATGCACCCGGTGCTAGTTCGTTACCGCTAAAAACTGCCACATGGGGCGTTAAAAAAACCGCCACATGCTGTAGTCTGTACGAAAACTTTTTTGTTAGACTTGTTAGACAAAAAGTATAAAAGGCAAAATTGTTCAGAATTTTACGCTGATTCGAATGGTATAAAAATATTTCGAAATTCGGCCAAAAAGTTGAAATATCTATCCCCTAAAAACTCTAATTATCGGTATTTCGGGAAAATTTCGAACTTTTTGTTGGAATTTCGAAATATTTTTATACCATTCGAATCAGCATAAAATTCTGAACAATTTTGCCTTTTATACTTTTTGTCTAACAAGTCTAACAAAAAAGTTTTCGTACAGACTACAGCATGTGGCGGTTTTTTTTTAACGGCTCAGCACCGATGCACCCTTGCATTCACAAAAAAGAATGGAACGAGAAATAAAAATTTTTTTAGAGAGAACATTACAGAGAAAAAAAGCAATATTGATCGATTTTACGACAGATACACACTCACGCAGGGCCATCATTTGCTCATCATCATCACTTATACCAACATCATTCCCAATAATTTTTTTACAATTAAAAATTCTATTCAAACTTTAGCATTATTTACTTAAAAAATAAGAAACCCAAATATTTTAATAATTATTGTAAAATTTGGTTAAAAATATGTAAATTTTTCAAACCCACCAAAAATATAGAGAGAAAATACAATTAAGAATTTGTATTCTTTAAAAAATGGCAAAAATTTAAAAAAAAAGAAATTACATATAATCTATTTATTGCTATTATTTAGATATGTTACTAATGAGACAATTATAAACACATTAGTATAAACTAAATCAATAAAATTGCTAAAATATTAATTAACGCTCATAATGTTCATAATATAATATAATTCCATGATAAATGATGCTATGTAATCTTTTTTAAAAAATAAAAAACTAACCATCCAACAATTAAGAGAAAATTATTTAAAAGAATAATAAACATTTTGACAACAATCAATATATTATAGTACATATATTATAGTAATAAAATTATTATTTTATATTTCAAATTATAGTAAAATATTATAAATTTCATGTTAATAAAAACAGGGAAATATATCCTGATGTTTCATTTGACAAATGTTGTGAACATTTATTCTCCCAAATTGAAATATTTTTTAAATTCGTTCTTTTAATATCAAAGTTTAATAATTTAAAAACTAATTATTTGGCATAATATTGGCTTAGAATCTTAGAAACAGTTTTTATCAAAATTAAAATGAAAATCTACTTGATAAAAACTTCAAAAATTAATAAACTGTAAGATTAAACCAAAATTACTTTTTCTATTTTAATGGAATAAAAAAATTATAATAAATTATTTGTTTACTAATATTTGAATAAATAAAAAATTGATACTTGATGAAAAAGCTGATTTCCTGATCCGCTGGACAGGTAAATGTAAGGTAATTAAAAAAACAACCTAAAAAAAACAATAAAAATAATTCTAAGAAAAATGATTAAGAAGAAAATTATGACTATTAAATAATCATAATATAAAATTCAAATCATAAAATTAAATTTTTAAAATTTAGATAAAAATTCTTGAAAAAATAATATAATTAACTTTTTACCTTCTTTAATAAAATAAAATTAAAAAAAACATTTTATAGATGTTATTTAAATATAAATTTTTAAATACTCTAATATTTAATTCCATGTTTCATCTATTTATTCTTTATTAATGAAGTTGATGAGTTAGTCTTTAAATTATAACATGTTGCCACATAATTGGATTAAACAATTTAGTAATTTTTGAATTTAAAAAAATAAATAAAAATTTACTTAAATTAAATAAAAATGATACTATGAAATAAAAATCTTTGAAAAAAAAGAAATTAAGCAAAAATAATAAAATTTAATTAAAAACTGATTTAAACTTAAAGAATCTTCCAGATCAGACGTTCATTGTCATTCATTTAGTGATTCATTAGAATAAGAGGTTATTTACACCAATAAATGAATTTAATAGTTCTATTTTTTACTCAAATTTGTTTCTATTTGAAAAAGCTTCAATTAGGGATTCATTATAATTAATGTCACGACTCAGAGAAATTCAAAACTTAAAAGTAAATTATTAATTAATTTAATTCATTTCATAAAAAAAACAAACCAAATATTTATTTAAATCTATAATTTGAGTTACAAATCAATTTAACTGATTTTTGAGCCTTAAAAGAGTATAACAATGTGAAAAAATTTTCTTCATAGAACACAAAAATTATAGTATCACAGGAATTTCTCTTTATTCATAATGCTTATAAAATTAAATATTATAAATAATAAAAAATATTAATGCAAAAAATTAATTTTAATGAAATATAATTAGAATTTAAAATAAAGAAGCATTAATGATAATTTTTGTTGATAAATATTATTATAAGTAGAATATTTTTTACTAATTAAATTTAGCCATAAAATATTCAATAAAATAAGGATATGGCCTATAAATATTTCAGTTTATTCTAGGAAAAAGCGATGACTTCGCATCATCTGGATTAGTAAAAATTATTGTAAAAATCTATTAAATTAATCGATTTTTAGTATATAATATTAGGTTCAATATCTATATGAAAAATACTTAAAAATTCATTTAACAAATATTTAAATATAATGTCTAAAACTATTTATATAATTATATAATATATTATTTAATAAAACAAATGACTAAACACTATTATAAAATTCTATTCTGGAAATTTTTTCTGTTTTGGCACACGAGAAGTGTAAAATGGAACTTTAAAAAGTATTCTATAATTTATTTGTATTTAAATTAGCAAAAATTGTCAATATTTTAAAATTGTAAACTTATTGATAAAATAAAAATAATTACAATTAAAAACTATCATGAAATTGTAGCTGAAAGGAAGTAATCTAAATTATATACAATAGATAAAAAGAAAGATTTTAGTGGTAAATATAAAGAAATTACTCATGAGCATAGAAAATTAGATAATCTTGTTCAGAAAATGACCAAGTACATTTCAAAATGGAAGAATTTAATCAGATTGGAACCTCTATATCTTTATAAATTAAATTCAAATTGTTGATAAGGAAGCAAAATTAAAACATGAAAATGATTAAATCAATAAAAGAAAAGAATAAAATGAAGTAATTAACGGTAATTTATAATATTAAAGAATTAAATAAATAATTATAATTAATTAATTAAATAGGTATGTTTAGATATTAAAAATCGCTTTCACAATAAATTAAAAAATATGAGCTATTAATATTGGTATTAAATTAAAATAAACGTAATGTCACATAAAAAATTATAAAGAAGATAAATAAACTTCAATTTATGATTAAACGAAAGGAAAATATATTAATTTTTAAATCACTAATTAGGAAATAATATTTAGAAATTTAAAATCTTCATAAAAAATTAAATTTATGAATTGATAAAAATATTCGAGCTAAATATAAATTTTAATGAACAGTTATGTGGGATTGCATTTTTTCTACAGCCTATCAAAACAGATGAGATCATGTCATAAAAAACTCGTGGGACACAGCATGGGGATGTGGTAACAGGAAGTAATAATTACAATTCCTAATAATTAAATAAAACTGGATTTTATAAGGACCATTTCTTAATTATGAATGCAATTTCGAAAACATTTGTTAATTAGAAATGTAATTTCAAGAAAACATTTCTTAATAAGTAATGTTAAATCGAAAAAGTTTTAATTAAGTGATATAAATAGAAAAATTTCTTAATTAAGGACGAACGAAAATTTTTTATGTTTATTTTATATAGAGTTGATTTAATCCCCGAGGGGGACAAGAATTTTTTCAAAGTCCTGGAATTTTCAAAAAATAATTTCTAGAAAATTTTTTCCGTCAATGTAAATTCAGCAGTTTAAATCAATTTAATTTTTTTTCGATAAATCGCAGAACTTTTAAAAATTTTCTCGAGAAACTTAGGTCTATAAAAAAATTTAAATTTTCAATGAATTTTATAACTAGGAAAAATTTTTTTCTAGAAATCCGTGGCCTATTAAAAATTTTGAAAATTTTTGAAAAATCATAGCCTATGAATTTTTTTGAAAAATCGAAGATTTGTAAATTTATGAAATTTTTCGTAAAACCATGTATTATAAAAATCCAAAAATTTGGAAATCAATAATAATTTTGGATTTTTTCGAAATTAGGTATAAATTTTTTTTTTAAATGAAAATTATTCGATATTTTCGAACATTTCTTAAGAAAAAAAATTGCCTTAGAAAATTTTATTTTTCATCATTTTTTCCCACTAAAACCCCTAAAAATAATGTCAATTTTGGCCGATTTTCCCATTCTTAGGGGTGCATATTGTCACCGTGTCCCCGCGGGGACAAGGCCGCGGGAACGGGGACGGGGTCCCAGCGGGGTTCAAGCGGGGACCCCGCGGGGAACGGGGACCCCGTGCCAACCCTAATTTTACATAAATATTTAATGATAATGAAAAATGAATTTTTAAGTATAAAATATATATAATGTTTTATATTGTATTTTTATTTTATTTTTTTATGTGTTGAAATTGTTTGGACGTGTGAATATATATAAAGATTTGTGTTAACTTTTTGGGTCACCATCTCTGTCGGTCCTAGATATTAGAGCGAAATGTGTGAATAATAAAGAAGAAATATATAATTTTAAAAATAAAAATAAAAATAGTATTTTAAGTGTTTATACCCAATTAAAAAATTATAATACCAATTTATATTTTAAAAAATTAAATAAAACCATTTAAGTTAAAATTTAGTTAATAAAAATACAATTGCGCAAAAATAATAAAATACAAAAATTCAAATTAATTTTTATATTAATCTAAGTATGTTGCAAAAAAAATTAAATTTATAAATAATAAATAAAATTTGGGCATAGTAAATAAAATATTGATTAAATTTTATATTGTAAAGAAATACTAATATGACAATCATATTATCTAGTTATAATTTTTAACAAATATATGTACAAAACGAGAGAATTAAAATATTAAAGCTATTGCTGAAAGCAAATAAATTGCTAACAGAATTATTCTGAATGGAGTAATTTCATCTCTGAATTTACTAAGGCGCTAAAAATAAATAATGAAAAATAAAAATAATAATATATTAAATTTTTAAATTTATACATTAAATTTTAAAATAATAATAAAATAAGTATTTTTAAATATTTAAGGTATTGACATGGATGGTTGGTTGCAGGGCAGTTGGTGAAGGTTTCGGTGACGACTCTTCCTCATGATGGCCGTACCAAAAAGAAGGAAGAAACGTCTTTTTCCCATTAACTCCGGAAATGATGATTAAAGGTAAATATTAAGATGAAGGAAAGGATATCCTCTAAAAGTTTACATTATAAATGTGAAAACCAACCGTAATTAAAAACAATAACCAAAAAATAGTTTTTTTAATTAATAAATGCATCAAATTTAATTTGCACAGCTGTATATCTAAATAAAGAATCTAACTAAAGGTGTTAAAGTCATATTAAAGAATTTTAATAAAATAATACAAATATATTATTAAAATTAGAAAATAACGTAAATATAATAAAAACTATAAAAAATTGGATTATTGTGGATCCTAGAATTTATGGGGTACCTAGGGATACTTAGCATTAAAAAAAAAGGTAAAATTTATTTCTATAAATTATTAAATAAATATATTTAATGAATAACAACAAAAAATAAATTTAACCATTTATATCACATAAAAATTTAATAAAAATTTCAATATTTATTTTAAATAAGAATTATAAAAAGTTCAAATTTGTAAACATTTTGTGAAAAAATTTAGATGTATTTATATAGAAAATTTATTTAAATACATAAAAATTTAATAAATTAATTTTATCACAATCGGCATAAAATTGAATACTATAATATATTATTTAATTATTCATGAGTGTCATTTAAAATTTGAATAAAAATTTTAATCCGGTAATATAATTAAAAAATTATATAAAAAATAAAATTTTCTTTTATATTTTTTAAAATAATATGGATAATATCAAATATCAAATTGTTAGTAAAATAAAATATTGTTTTAAATTTTAATCTTATTTAATTAAAAAATTTTAAATTTTTTATATTTTCGAAAGTTAATAATCAAAAATTCTAAGCTTTGACCTAATTATATAATTTTAAAAAAAAACTTTATTTTATTTCTGTAATATATCTTCAGATTATTCGTATTTATTTTTTTATTCTATATAAATTAGTAACTTTCAAATAGATTTTTTAAATTAAAAAAATTGATAAAGGCTTTTGAATAATATATTAATTACTAATTTTTGTTATTTTGTAGAAAAAAGAATAAACAAGAAATAATTTAAAAAATTATAAGTTATAGATCTAATTTAAAAAATAAATATATATAAATTGTTGGTTTAATCACTTGAAAAAATATAATATTATAATTAATGAATTTTTAAAAAAATGAAGCAAATAAACTTATTATAATTTATAGTTTATTATTTTATTTTTCCCATGAATTTAATATATTTTTGTACAAATTAATATTTATTTTTTAAAAAGGAAAATAAAATATAGATATAATATAAAAACATTATTTTATTAATAAGCACAAAAAAATAAATTTGGATATTTAAATACATAATCATTTAATAAAACAAGTTTAAAAAATTTCAATAAGAAGATAAATAATTAAGTTCTTTTTTAGTATATGTAAAAATCTTTATAAATTGAAATATTTAAATTAGCTTTATGAATAATCATTTACTATCATTCCACTATTAGAGTATTATATATATTAAAAAATAATTAAAAACTGAAAATACTCATATAAATGATGGAATGGTTTCACCAGATAACCTACCATATCCATTCCTGAACGAAGAAATAATAAATACCGATCATTTTAAATAAATTATAAAAATAATGATTTCATAAAATTTCATCAAATATATTATATTATATAATTAACAAAAAATAAACAAAAATTTTTAAAATATTAATTTTATACATATTTCAAACAACAAAATCTTTGGAAGTATATTAATATTATCTAAGAATAAGTAGAAAATTTGTAAAGTAAAGAGCTTAGAACGCATAATAAATGCATATAAATAGTTGAAAATTAAATAAATTAATTCTTATCTATGAGATTTAAGATTATATATAATCAGAGCCAATAAAAGCAATTAATTTAATAAATAATTCATAATTATCTATTACATAAATTTAAAATGAAAAACAAATTTTATAATAAAATCGTATCTATCAGAGTCAACTGATAAAGGAAACGGAAGACCTTTATAAAGTGATATTGAATCTAAAAAAATAATAAATAAATAATTGTAAAATTTTTTTAAAGAAAAAACGGCCCGAATTGACACCAACAACTATCTTTAAACTCACTAATAAAAATAATATAACAATTATAGGATAATAAAAAACCTTACTTAAGTTTAACCATGGCGGCTATTAAACACTAATAGGGAATTGTTTATTAAAATCTATTATAATATTTACATAAGCCTTATATTCACTTAAATATTTAATAATAATAATAAGAAAATTTTACAAAAAACATATTAAAAATTTGGTATTTTTGAATAAACAGAATAGAATTGGACTAAGATGAATTGAACGAAAAGAAGATCCAAACTACAGTAATTTTAAAGAAAATTCAATATAATATTAAAAATATAATATTTTTAAATATAAAATTACATCAATTATTATTTCACATAAATTTTAATATTATTTATTTTTATAAGTTTATAGATATTTTTTATATCTAAATAAATCTATGATTGATCTTAGAAAAATAATTCATAAAAAATCAAAAATATTTAATAAATCAATCAAAAACATGCCCAATACTTTGTATAATCAGAAGCAGATATATTAAGAATTTTTTTTAAATAATACTCCTTAATTTATTTGAACTATTCAAAAATTTTATAGTAAATACAAAATCTAATATATCAATAAGGATAACTTTCATGCTTTAATCCAGAAACTGACTTCCTTCTTTTTTAGAGTTAGAAAATTATATTAAAAAAATGCAAAATGCAATTAATTTTTTAATTAAGATTCAACGTGAAAAATTACTGCAAAAATTAAAATATTGTAAAATATTGTATAATTTTATTATAAATAATTTAAACATAGATATATTAAAAAAGAAAATATAAATAAGAATAATAAAAAATAACATAGGTATGTATATAAACCAAAAATTTGATAAAATAATTAATGAAATAATTCAATAAAAAATGATTATGCAAATTTTAAAAATTGAAAGACATTATTTTTGCTTATTTTTGATAAAGATCATTATTTTTGCTTATTTTTGATAAAAATTGAATTTAAAAACATTGTTAATGTAATTATATTAAATTGAGTAGTTTTCACTAATATATAAAAATAACAAGGGTTATTTGTTAATAGTATGAAAACACAAGACTACATCAAATCCTCGGATTGGAATTGGCCGAGAACTCGAGAATAAAATTTTTAAAGAAATTTAAAAATTTAAAAATATTAAGTTCAATACTTTTGAATATAATATTTGTTTGTTGACTTAATTAATATACACTTAAATATTAATTTTAAATAAATAATTTTTTTATTAAAATTAATTTTAAAAAATAAAAAAATATGAAAATAAAACTTTAATTTACGAATTAGTTAAAATAATAAATTAAGATTTAATAATATGCGTATTAAATCAATGTTAACAAAAATCATAAATATAAATACAAATACAATAAATAATAGTATTTAAAAATTAAGAAGAAAAAATTGGGTTCGAAAAATTAAAATCAATCAATTCGAATTTTAAAATAAATATTCATAATAATATATTAAAATTACTTAAAAATAACAAATGCTTTTAGATCCTACGAACGACAACAAGTGTAACTAGTAATTAATATTATTGAAAAAATCATTTAATATATATAATTATAAATAAAAATCTAATTTTAATTTATTATATAAAAATTATTAGAATAAATTAAATAGCAAAATAAATCAACACAATATT
>LDKF01000765.1:38273-51803 GCA_001026735.1 Rotylenchulus reniformis | reverse complement strand
ATTTTTTATAATTATTTAGTACTATTAAGGATTTTTCTTCAATTTTACCCTAGTGTCCTTACCCTATATTTGATCCACCCAGGGTTTTGGACTTTAAAAAATTGGGTTAAGAAATTAAGTTAAATTTTTTTATCAGATTATACTCCTTATGCTAGGAAAGGGATTTAAAACATTTTTCGAGAAAAAAATATACAGAAAAGCCTATTCGAAAAAAAAGATTTTTTTAATTTAAGCTCGAAGAACTTGGAGACATGACTCGAGCAATGACTAATCGAGACCATATTATTTACCAATTGGTACAAAAGTACAATGAACAAAAAAGGTAAAATAATTTCAAAGCATTAATAATCACCTAAAAATAATTGATAAAATACATTCAATCAATTTATTATTAAATAAACGATCATTATCATTGTTAAAATTTAATACTAAAATATTTCGAAATTCGTAAAAGCTGAAAAAATTGAAATGCTACGATGGTAGCATACGATTCGGTCAGGTCAGGACATTTTGGTCAATGACCAAAGTCGGTCACCGAAAAACAGTGCCACACACTCACGGCAGTCGAGTCAGCCACCGAACGTTGATGGAAAGCCTCCTCTAAAAAACTTTTTTATCCGAAATTCGATCAGTCCCATAGACGTAGAATTTATGCTCTGTAACTTTTGAAAAAATCATCTCTGGAATTCAACACATACATTTTCATTATACCTTCATAAATATCTTCATTTTTTTGTTTGTTTCCTCACTACTTTACATATTACGTAATCATTTGGCGTTGAGTCTATTCATTACTAGGGAACGGATAATTAGTTATACAAAGAAATTTTTCCTGCAATCATGCCGTCCCGGGAGCCGATCAGTTGGGCAGTGATCAGTTGGGCAGTGATCAGTTGGGCAGCGATCAGTTGGGCAGTAAATAAAAAATTAAAAAAAAAATAAAAATGAGAAATCGAAAAAAACAAATTCGATGAAAATTGAAAAAATAATCTAATTCATGAAAATTTGATATGAAATGATTACGAAAAAATGAAAAAAAAGAGAAAATCAAGCAAAAATAAGATAAAAATTAAAAATTTACATTTTAATAGGAGAACGAATAGAAGTCAGAAATAAATAACCAATGATCATATTTTGCACCGAAATAAAACCATCTTTGGATTTGTACTTTGGACCCAGCCATTGACCTAGATAATAGTTCATTGACCGAGACACTCCACATCGACCTGTTGGACTTGGACTCACATCTCTTCCTCTTCCCACATATTTGAATGTGTTCTTTTTCAATCCATATTTAGTATGATTAATATTTAGCTTTGTAATTAAATGTGGCGAAAAACCGTGTGGAACTATTTCGAAGGACAAGGAGAAGAAGGGCATGACATCCAATGTCGTCTCGAGTATGAAAGAGATCAGAGACAACGACAACAGTTTCTCTGGGAGCAACAAGAACGCCAAGAATATGAGCAACGCCAGCGAAGATTAGTCGATTATTCATCTAGTAGTTCAAGTGCCATGGAAATGGAACCATCGATGGGAAGCAGTGAAATGTATCAAAATATTGGTATGATCATTGGTATGACCACTCCCCCCTCCCTGCCAGCCCGTAATTAAATATTTCAAAAGATTATGATGATGAGGATGTTTTTGAACATCTGCCAATTGAAGAAGAAATTGATCCTCCAATGGTTGAAGCTCGTCTACCCATTGGAAGTTCCAGCTCTGAAGAGGGAGCTCTTTATGATGCTGTAGGCGCGGAAATACCAGAAGCAGAAATACCAGATGAATTAGTGGCTTTTCTGGAAACAAAATCTAAAAGAGGTTTTAAAATAATTATAGAGAATTAGAGAATTTTAAGACTGGAGTCCAAATTATATGGTTAAAAATTGCAGAATACGGCCAATTAATATGGACTTAAAATGTGCGAAAAATGGATAAAAAAATTGGCCATTCTTAGTACCCAAAAAGGGATTTCCATATAATTTGGAGCCTAAATTGTAAAATAAATAAAATTTAAAAAAATACAGGCAATTCTTTGTTGGAAAGTGGAGGTTATGATTATCTGTTCGAAGGTTTGAGCAAAATTTCCGAAGGACAGGAATATTGGAGATGTACCAAAAAAAGTCCTTATTGTAAGGGACGAATTCAGGTTTATAGCAATTGGCATGAGAGAGGAGGGCATCGTTATAAATTTGGGGTTGTAACAAATTCACAGCATAATCATGAAGCAATTGAAGGCAAATCGTTGGTAATTATTTAAATAAAGAAATTTTAACGGAATGAAAAATGTACAGATCCGTTTTGCGAAAAATTTATTGAAAGAACATGCTGTTGGACCAAATCCTTTGCCAACAAAGGATCTAGTGCCGGCTATTCGCTCCGAAATTCCAATTGCTGTTCGCGCGACCCCGGATGCACCATCTCGTTCAGCAATGGAACAATTTTACAGGCGTCAGAAAAGGGCTGCTAGACAAGATGCCGGAGATGATTTATTGGACTTACCACCTAACCAATTAGAAATACCCCAGCGTTTAGCCGGAAATACATTGCTGCATGAAAATGTCAACGGAAAAGTCATAATTGCATTTTGTTCAAATTTTGGGCGGGAATTGTTAGTTCGCTATGGTGCCGAAATAGCAATGGACGGAACTTTCTTGGTAAAATTTTAAAGGAACTAAAATTTTTTGATTTTCCCGGATTTTTTTGCGATGACATGAGGATGAAAGTAAAAAATTAAACAAAAATTGGTTATTTTTTTGTATTTTTAATGAATATTTTTTTGTTCAAATTTTCTAGAGCATAAAAATCCGTGTTCGATTAATAATTGTACAGACATGCCCTTCTGGTTTTGAACAACTATATACAATTAGTGTTATTATTGACCGTTGTGCAATACCCATTATATATGCTTTTATGCAATCGCGTCAAACGGTTATGTATGTTCGTCTTTTCCAAGCCATTGCTCAATTTATTCCTGATTATAATCCAAATCGAGTTATCACTGATTTTGAAATTGGTGTATTAACTGCAATTCGTGAAACTTTTCCCGGAATTGATCACTCCGGGTGTCTTTTTCATTTTGGTCAGTGCCTATACAGAAAACTTCAAAAACTTCCACATTTACACCGAGCTTACCTTGATAATGTTGATGGAATAAGAACCAAAATTCGTTGTTTCCAAGCATTAGCTTTTGTGCCGGAAAATATGGTATTTTCTTATTTTTGTGTAGCAGCTCAGCAATTACCTCAACATATAGACACAACGGGTTGTATATTAATAGTATATAAAAATTTTCAACCAATTTTTTAGCCTTTCTGAAATATTTTGTGAAAGTATGGATTGGGTGCCGACATGTTCATTTAGCACCCGAAAATGATATTGCTGTTGGAAATGAAATTAAAAATTGGATTATTAACAGTAATTTAACAGCTCGCAATGCACTTTTCCCCATTTCCTACTGGAATATGTGTAATAGGTATAAATCAGGATCGCAATCTTGCGGAGATCTTTAATCAGATTCAACAGCGCGATCCTGCCCAATATCTGCGCGCGATTTCCTACCATCTTAAAATTGATTGATATTCCTTTTTGGTAATTTGATTGATTGGTTTTTTGATGTTTTTTCGTGGTTTTTTGGTAATTTCATATAAATNGACTCCAGACCCAGGTCCATCTTGGCCCATCTTTGCCTTTGTCTCTGCTCGTCTCGTCCATTTTCTGCTTTCGTTCGGTTCCATTCACTGCCTTTTCTGCATTTGTCTCGTCCTTTGTCCGTCTCCTTCCTCCACACTTTCCCTTCAAACTCTTTTCACTTTTTGTTTTTTTGGCCATTCAAAAAGGGCAAAAAAAAGCCAAAAATGGCAAATCAAAATGGTCCCGAACCCAATGGATCAGCCCACTGGTAGCCCAGTCCCTCGAGTCCTCTACAGCTCTGCCCCCACTCCCCGATCAATTCCCAGTCATCTCTGCCTATTTATTCTTCTTCTCCTCTTCCTCGCACCCTTTTGCCTTTGGTACAGTTTGGCCAAAAATATTTTTTGCCAAATTGGCACCCTAAAAGTCCCAAAATGTGCCTGATCGAACTGTACCAAATGCCAATGTCTTTGCTCTGTTCTTTCTGCCCAGAGCTTATGCCCGGTTGGACATGTCCAATGTCATCTGTCCCATCACTCCATCCCGTCGTCCACTTCATCTCTTCCACCTTATCATCATCCCCTTCCTCCGTCTTCCCTCTTTCTCCACCATTTCATTCCCCTCTTCATCTTCCTCTTCCCTCTCGTCATCCTCTCCATTCTTCCTCTACATCCCCAACATCCTCTTTCTCCTTCCTCTCCCTTCTTCCCTCTTCATCTCCTCCTTCCTCTAATCATCCTCTTTCTCCTTCTTCCCTCTTCTTTTTCTTCCTCTTCATCATCCCTTCTCCTCCTTCCTCCTCCTTCTTCCCTCTTCATCTCCTCCTCCTTCCTTCTTCTTCTTCCTCTAATCATCCTCTTTCTCCTTCTTCCCTCTTCTTTTTCTTCCTCTTCATCATCCCTTCTCCTTTCTTCCTCCTTCCCTCTTCATCTCCTCTTTCTTCTCCTCTTTGCTTCTTCCTCCTCCTCCTAGTGTATAATAACTATTTTTATTTTCAGGATATTTTCCAGAAAATTTTTTCCAAATTTTAAAAAATTGCGTTTTTCTCTTTTGCGTTTTTATAGCAGACATTTAGGCCTATCTAATGACACCAAACTTGTTTCTCTAGGTTGCCTTTGAGCTGAGTTATAACGATTTTTCTTGCTCTGGCGATGAAACGTGGGGGATGAAACGACCCAGTCCGTGCATATGGTGTTATATCGTACATTGCTCGGGGCACTCGTTGACATTGTGCCGGTAAAGTTAATGTACAAATTAAAAAATGCACTCCAAACTTTTATATATTTTGATTTTTTAAGTTTCCTTAAAAATTTGAACTTTCCTAAAAATATTTTTTAAATGAAAGAAATTCTGAAAGCTCTTTAAAAATCAAAAGTAATCTCTGAACAGATTTTATTATTTGAATTTGAAATTTTTTATAATTATTTAGTACTATTAAGGATTTTTCTTCAATTTTACCCTAGTGTCCTTACCCTATATTTGATCCACCCAGGGTTTTGGACTTTAAAAAATTGGGTTAAGAAATTAAGTTAAATTTTTTTATCAGATTATACTCCTTATGCTAGGAAAGGGATTTAAAACATTTTTCGAGAAAAAAATATACAGAAAAGCCTATTCGAAAAAAAAGATTTTTTTAATTTAAGCTCGAAGAACTTGGAGACATGACTCGAGCAATGACTAATCGAGACCATATTATTTACCAATTGGTACAAAAGTACAATGAACAAAAAAGGTAAAATAATTTCAAAGCATTAATAATCACCTAAAAATAATTGATAAAATACATTCAATCAATTTATTATTAAATAAACGATCATTATCATTGTTAAAATTTAATACTAAAATATTTCGAAATTCGTAAAAGCTGAAAAAATTGAAATGCTACGATGGTAGCATACGATTCGGTCAGGTCAGGACATTTTGGTCAATGACCAAAGTCGGTCACCGAAAAACAGTGCCACACACTCACGGCAGTCGAGTCAGCCACCGAACGTTGATGGAAAGCCTCCTCTAAAAAACTTTTTTATCCGAAATTCGATCAGTCCCATAGACGTAGAATTTATGCTCTGTAACTTTTGAAAAAATCATCTCTGGAATTCAACACATACATTTTCATTATACCTTCATAAATATCTTCATTTTTTTGTTTGTTTCCTCACTACTTTACATATTACGTAATCATTTGGCGTTGAGTCTATTCATTACTAGGGAACGGATAATTAGTTATACAAAGAAATTTTTCCTGCAATCATGCCGTCCCGGGAGCCGATCAGTTGGGCAGTGATCAGTTGGGCAGTGATCAGTTGGGCAGCGATCAGTTGGGCAGTAAATAAAAAATTAAAAAAAAAATAAAAATGAGAAATCGAAAAAAACAAATTCGATGAAAATTGAAAAAATAATCTAATTCATGAAAATTTGATATGAAATGATTACGAAAAAATGAAAAAAAAGAGAAAATCAAGCAAAAATAAGATAAAAATTAAAAATTTACATTTTAATAGGAGAACGAATAGAAGTCAGAAATAAATAACCAATGATCATATTTTGCACCGAAATAAAACCATCTTTGGATTTGTACTTTGGACCCAGCCATTGACCTAGATAATAGTTCATTGACCGAGACACTCCACATCGACCTGTTGGACTTGGACTCACATCTCTTCCTCTTCCCACATATTTGAATGTGTTCTTTTTCAATCCATATTTAGTATGATTAATATTTAGCTTTGTAATTAAATGTGGCGAAAAACCGTGTGGAACTATTTCGAAGGACAAGGAGAAGAAGGGCATGACATCCAATGTCGTCTCGAGTATGAAAGAGATCAGAGACAACGACAACAGTTTCTCTGGGAGCAACAAGAACGCCAAGAATATGAGCAACGCCAGCGAAGATTAGTCGATTATTCATCTAGTAGTTCAAGTGCCATGGAAATGGAACCATCGATGGGAAGCAGTGAAATGTATCAAAATATTGGTATGATCATTGGTATGACCACTCCCCCCTCCCTGCCAGCCCGTAATTAAATATTTCAAAAGATTATGATGATGAGGATGTTTTTGAACATCTGCCAATTGAAGAAGAAATTGATCCTCCAATGGTTGAAGCTCGTCTACCCATTGGAAGTTCCAGCTCTGAAGAGGGAGCTCTTTATGATGCTGTAGGCGCGGAAATACCAGAAGCAGAAATACCAGATGAATTAGTGGCTTTTCTGGAAACAAAATCTAAAAGAGGTTTTAAAATAATTATAGAGAATTAGAGAATTTTAAGACTGGAGTCCAAATTATATGGTTAAAAATTGCAGAATACGGCCAATTAATATGGACTTAAAATGTGCGAAAAATGGATAAAAAAATTGGCCATTCTTAGTACCCAAAAAGGGATTTCCATATAATTTGGAGCCTAAATTGTAAAATAAATAAAATTTAAAAAAATACAGGCAATTCTTTGTTGGAAAGTGGAGGTTATGATTATCTGTTCGAAGGTTTGAGCAAAATTTCCGAAGGACAGGAATATTGGAGATGTACCAAAAAAAGTCCTTATTGTAAGGGACGAATTCAGGTTTATAGCAATTGGCATGAGAGAGGAGGGCATCGTTATAAATTTGGGGTTGTAACAAATTCACAGCATAATCATGAAGCAATTGAAGGCAAATCGTTGGTAATTATTTAAATAAAGAAATTTTAACGGAATGAAAAATGTACANACCAATTAGAAATACCCCAGCGTTTAGCCGGAAATACATTGCTGCATGAAAATGTCAACGGAAAAGTCATAATTGCATTTTGTTCAAATTTTGGGCGGGAATTGTTAGTTCGCTATGGTGCCGAAATAGCAATGGACGGAACTTTCTTGGTAAAATTTTAAAGGAACTAAAATTTTTTGATTTTCCCGGATTTTTTTGCGATGACATGAGGATGAAAGTAAAAAATTAAACAAAAATTGGTTATTTTTTTGTATTTTTAATGAATATTTTTTTGTTCAAATTTTCTAGAGCATAAAAATCCGTGTTCGATTAATAATTGTACAGACATGCCCTTCTGGTTTTGAACAACTATATACAATTAGTGTTATTATTGACCGTTGTGCAATACCCATTATATATGCTTTTATGCAATCGCGTCAAACGGTTATGTATGTTCGTCTTTTCCAAGCCATTGCTCAATTTATTCCTGATTATAATCCAAATCGAGTTATCACTGATTTTGAAATTGGTGTATTAACTGCAATTCGTGAAACTTTTCCCGGAATTGATCACTCCGGGTGTCTTTTTCATTTTGGTCAGTGCCTATACAGAAAACTTCAAAAACTTCCACATTTACACCGAGCTTACCTTGATAATGTTGATGGAATAAGAACCAAAATTCGTTGTTTCCAAGCATTAGCTTTTGTGCCGGAAAATATGGTATTTTCTTATTTTTGTGTAGCAGCTCAGCAATTACCTCAACATATAGACACAACGGGTTGTATATTAATAGTATATAAAAATTTTCAACCAATTTTTTAGCCTTTCTGAAATATTTTGTGAAAGTATGGATTGGGTGCCGACATGTTCATTTAGCACCCGAAAATGATATTGCTGTTGGAAATGAAATTAAAAATTGGATTATTAACAGTAATTTAACAGCTCGCAATGCACTTTTCCCCATTTCCTACTGGAATATGTGTAATAGGTATAAATCAGGATCGCAATCTTGCGGAGATCTTTAATCAGATTCAACAGCGCGATCCTGCCCAATATCTGCGCGCGATTTCCTACCATCTTAAAATTGATTGATATTCCTTTTTGGTAATTTGATTGATTGGTTTTTTGATGTTTTTTCGTGGTTTTTTGGTAATTTCATATAAATTTTCACCGAATTATTTATTTTTTGCTTGATTTTCTCGTATTTTTTCATTTTTAATTTTTTATTTACTGCCCAACTGATCACTGCCTAACTGATCACTGCCCAACTGATCACTGCCCAACTGATCATTGCCCAACTGATCACTGCCCAACTGATAGGGTGCCGCCGTCCCACCCATTTTTGACGCTTGTACAAGCGTCCGCTGTGTTTAAGAGTCGCAACAACCTATGCATATGAATTTAATTAAAAGTGGAGCTCACTGTATCCGATTACGTGCTGAGTCGTTTGCCAAAAAGTATCAAAATGGGCGTTTGCCAAAAAGTATCAATTTTTTAAACATCCTTATTAAAAGTTTTTTGTTAGACCTGTTAGACAAAAAGTATAAAAGGCAAAATTGTTCAGAATTTTATGCTGATTCGAATGGTATAAAAATTTTTTACGAAATTCTAACAAAAAGTTCGAAATATCCCCTAAAAACAGTATTTTTCAGTATTTCGGGAAAATTTCGAACTTTTTGTTAGAATTTCGGAAAAATTTTTATACCATTCGAATCAGCATAAAATTCTGAACAATTTTGCCTTTTATACTTCTGTCGAAAAAGGTCTAACAAAAAACTTTTAATAAGGATGTTTAAAAAATTGATACTTTTTGGCAAACGCCCATTTTGATACTTTTTGGCAAACGCCCATTTTGATACTTTTTGGCAAACGACCTAGCACCATCCGATTATACCTTCTGCTTTCTAGCATAGTCCATGCTTGTGCCAAGACACAGTGCCTAAACCAATAAAATAATCCTCTCATCTGGATCTGACCCTTCTACAGGTGAATCGGACACATTCTACACACAGGCACAATTGACTACACAAAGTCACACAATTTGACCAATCTGGCTATATGTCTTGCCAATTTTGTTATTCGACCCCCACCCTTTTCCTGAGTCCTAGGATGGTCTCTGGATTACCAACCTAATCCCCGCCCTCCTCATCCTTATCTATGACCTCCGAAAAATGGAAAACACATCATTTTTCATTCTTTATAGTGCTTTATCCTTAAAAATGTAGGCCCGGCCCGGTTGCCCAGTTCTTAATCATCACCGGTCCGGCCCGGTAGAGTGAAAACAAATAAAATAAATTTAAAAATCGACCCCTAACTCTAGAGTTCCATAGATCCCACACTTGTTAAATCGCAGCTCCCTATATCCATAATATTAATAAAATACTATTTAGTGAAGATGCGTGATTTTCCGGATAAAAGCCAAACATAAAATAAGAAAAACGAAATCTGTAAGTAGAAATTTATTACCTTTTAACTTTTTCAAACAGGATTTTTTGGATATTTTACGAAATGCAGAAGAATTGGTAAATATTATCACTATTTTGGAAATATTGATGAATAAGCCACGTTTTTTCAGGCCATCATAAAGATACAACTTTTTAAGCATTGCTTTAAAATTTAGGCCGAAAAGGTAGCCACTTTGCATTTTGTTAGTCTGGCCTGAAATTTACGAACTCAAAAATTCAAAATTTTCTCCGACAGCACCTAGAGGGACCGCCGGGGAGAGGATTTTTTAAATTTTTAAAACCCTCTGAAAAAATTGGCGAGCTTTTTTTATAGGGGTACGCAATTTGTTATGAGCAAGTTCTTCGGGCATAGAAAGAGTTTTAGTCAGTTGCGTTTTAGATGGATGAGCAACGATTTTCTTTGACTGATAAAAATCTCTCAAAACTCATGTTGGCCAATTCTTTGAATAAAATTTGATCGTTTTTTAAGAAAGCTTTATAATTTAATTTAAAAATCAACCTTTGACCCGCGGGTACCCGCGGGTACCCGCGGGCGGGTACTCTGGTACCATACTAAAAATGCGACGGGTATGAAACGGGTACGGGTATCGGTCAGGCGGGTATAACCGGGTACGGGTATGAAATTTGTACCCATGCAAAAGCCTGTTGTGAACAATGCTTTTTTAAGGGCCTTGATCAAACAACTTTTTCATAACTGAAATCGGTAATACTAAGGATGTGTGTCCCCCATTTTTGGGTCGAAAAATTTTTTTCCAAAAAAATCGTTAGAATCGTGTATTCGGGGGCGTAGAATCCGATTCTGACGTCAGAATTCAGCTAACACCACATTTGACGTGAGTTTCACGTGAGATCACGTCACGTCAAAAATTTCATTTTTTTAGAAATCATTTTAAATAACCCGAAAATAGTCTTCTAGGGTCAGTTTTTGATGCTGAATCCGATAACAGATTTGAGATATTGACATATAATCAAGTGAAAAAAAATTTCTTTTATATAATCATTATAAATTGTTTTTTAACTTCAATTCGCTTTTTATTACCAAAATAAGTAAAAATAAAAAATAAAAAACCTTTTTCGCTATTTTTCGGAAAGAAAATTTTGACTGCCAACTGTTATCTATTACAATATCTATCTTTTAATGGTTGTTCATCAATCCAAAAAAATCTAATCAATGTTGTTTTAGGTGCTGAGTCATTTCAGCCCAAAGTGCAAAAATGGGTGTTTCCGCCGTAAAAATGAATAATTTTCAAGGTCAAAAATATAAGTGAAAATAATAAAAAATATTATTTAATTTTATTGTATAAGATTTTTTTTATTAAAATATTTATCTTTTTAAAGGCAAAATTATATTACTTACCTATTATATTTTGCATTCAAAATGGAGCATTCGCTAAAATACACATTTACTCATATTACCTATATGATAAAAAGCTCGTAATTTTTAAATATATATTTTGTTATATCTTTTTTGAAACCTATAAGATTTACTTGTTTTTCTCATTCTAAAATAAAATCAAAATTTATCTTGAATTAATTGCCCTGGATAAGTTGGACCAAAAACCAACTATAAATTGTCATTATAATTTTATAAAAAAGAAATATTATAAAAAGTTATAAAAAGAAATATTATAAAATTATAAAATTAAAAAGAATATTATAAAAAGAAAAAGAAAAACTTGTGAGGAGTATGAATGTGTAGTATTTCAACCTCCATACTTATATTCATAAGCAGTTTTTTAATTTATTATAAATCTATACATGAAAATATTTACGGGCTACCTCCATTATTCGGCGGACAAACAATTTTGGACCTTTTCGAAAATTCCATTTACAATTTTTTTCTGAATTTTCTATTATTTGTAGATTTTTTAAAGCTCAATCAACCTTTTTAACATTTGCTAAGTCTATGTTTTATCCTTTGCTTAATAATAGAAAAATATGTAAAAGGAAAATTTAACGGTAAAAAGACTAATAAGATAGTGTTTGTTTGTAATAATACAGTGGAATGAATAGGGGTTTCCTGTGCATAATATCTTGTGTCGTTGGTTATAGCTTGCTCTCCTTTGGATTCAGTCTTCTCTTCCTTCTCTAATCATAATCATCATCTTCTTCTTGTTATTCAACAAGAAGCAATCAATGTTTGGCCATTGTTTATCCCGCATTTCTCCAAAGCGAGGTGTCCGCTCAATTCCTGACCATCTTTCGATTTGTACAATTTTTCAACCTTAGTGGGCATGTGCTCCCGTAATGCTATCTTTTCCTTCACCTCTTCTATAGTTTCCTAACTGTAAAACATCCAGCTCAAGAACTTTGTAAATTTTAATAAAAATGAACCCAGAAAAAATCTGGCGGAATAAATTTTCGAAAGGCAATAACATATCAGGCATTAAAATTATAACCGCTATTTGAATCTGTAATTTTAATGACGCAAAATTACACAAAAGGTGTTCCATATTTTCCATATCCTAAAATGCATGCAAAATTTGAAAATTAAGGGAAAAAATCTATCACGTTGTTTATTCGAACAGGTTTCAGTTCTTTTTCTTCTATTTTACACCATAAATTTAATTTGCGATTATTTATAAGCAAAGTATTGCAAAAGGTAATGGTATGGGAGGAACAAATAAGGAACTTTGAAACTATATAAGTATTAATAAAAAAATCAGCTCAATTGCAGTTTATCGTTCTTAAAAATCGTTTTTGTACTTTTTTACTTTGTTGCTCAAATTTGTTCACTTTTTTTTGCTCACGCGTTCAGATCGGTTCCGGTACTTCGCTGTGTGGTATGGGTAAGACATCTGCAATTCTTGGTGGATTTATAAATTTGGCTTATAAATTTTTAAATTTTCCGATCATAATTTTTTAAATAACACATAAAGAACCTATTTTTGGCTGACTTTTTTCTTTAATTTTGTGTCTGTTATTGTATCGGCATACTAATAAAAATAACCAATTTCTCTTTAAAGATCACACAATGAATGTTTATTATATGAGAACTAATTAATTCAAAAGAAGATTTTCTGAATTTCAAGTAAGAAATAAACAAATGTCAAATTCAAAAATTCAAAATATGTTACATCATACATCTTACAAGAAGCGATAATACATATAAACACACAACGCTTGTAAAAATTGAAAAATTAATGTTCAATGGAAATTTAATAACCCACTAATTTTTAATAAAAATTTATAATTAATATTATAAAAGAGTTCACAGGAGAGGTTTTTTAATTGTTCAGCTCCGATTTCTTGGGGACCCATTCCAAAATGTAGAGCACTCACACTAACCACATAATCATATTTATTTGTGCCAGAAAGGGCTATGAATTTTTATAGTAGATTTTTTAGATGATTTTGCCACCGGAATTTGGAAATTAATTAATTTAAATTCGATAACAATTTCATTTAAAATATTAGTTCAAAGGGTTTTTTACAAGTTCGAAAACAATATTATTTTTTTTGATCTAATAAAATTGCAAAGAAAAGATCATTTTTCATTAGATAAATACATAGCTTGGTCTTTTCTCTGAGCTTCAGCATTTTATTAATAAATTATCCATAATTACATAGAATGCAAACATGCATGAAAAAAGCTACATTTGAATAAATCACAAATCATTCAATCACTAATCCCTATCCCGGTGGGGAATCCCGAGCACGATTTTTAATTTGGGAAAAAGAAACTGGAAAAAACTGTTTCTTGCCGTGAAACAATATATGTCATTATGCCCAAAAAATTTTGAAAGATG
>LDKF01000765.1:28128-38173 GCA_001026735.1 Rotylenchulus reniformis | reverse complement strand
AAGGGATGGAAAATATTAATCATTCGTGATGAAATTTATTTTTTTAAATTTTTACAACGAATTCTGCAACTTCCCCTATGTCTCTCAATTTCATGTACTATTTAACTGAGCGCCCGGCGACGAAACATTTTGTTTCTCGCCGAAAAGCAACATTCTTGTAAAAAAGTGCTCTTCCAAAATGATCGGAAGAGGGAATAAACCACTATAAAAAATTATTCTACAATACAACTAAAAAGCATTAAATGACAAAATAATTAGGAACAACCAAAAACCAAAATCGATAAAATAACAAAATATGAGAAGTTGCATCAAGTTCAACTCAAAAATGATAATCAAACCCGTAAAAAGTACAATTGGAATGGTACCGCTTTATATTTTTGGATATGGGATAGTGTTTGATTTTGGTGTGAATTTTAGGCTCCATTTTCCCCATTCAAATTACGACATTTCATCCCCGTATTGTTTTATGTTTTTCCTCCCATCCATTCTTTTTTCATTTCCAATTATTCCAGAATTCATAATTATTCTGACAATAAATATTATTCATTCTATTCTTTGGAAAGCCTATTCATTTATTCGATTACATTTATTATTATTTATTCACTTGTTGGTATTTGGCTATTTGAGAGCAAATACACAACAATATTAAAATAAAAAGATTTTCCTCAAATTATAGTAGTTAAAAGATATATACTAATCTGCAAACTTATGTCATATGCCCAGAGCAGTGTTTGGATGATATTCGGAATCGGATGACCGACTTTGGTCGCTGAAAAAATGACCTGACTTGACCTGATCGACCATCTCTGGTCAAGTTATCCCGATCATGACCGAAAATCAAAAAGGTCATGACCTTGGTCACTGACCGGAATTTGCCAGGATATATTGATTTTTTGTTTGAAATTGATTATTTTTTGACACGAATACTTAAAGTTCCTTCGTCTACATACAATAAACATTGTTTGTTCAAGAAATGACTAACTTGTAAAATTATTGCCTAAAAACTGCCCTTTTGAATCAGATCGAGAATACAAATTCAAGAATTGTTTGAACTTCAAATCAGATTCTAAAATAAATAATAAATCATTTTTAAATTCGGATATAATATAACAATTTAATAAATTATTTAAAAAATTTTAAATCCAATTTTTAGTAGCTGGTAAAACGATCTTTATATGAATCCACTGAAAAATTATTTATAATATGTACAATTAAATTTTAAAAGAAATATTTGGGTATTTTTTAACGCAGAATATAATTGGAAAATAAATGGGGAGGCGGAAAAATTTGCATTTTTGGAAAATTCAGATTTCTTAAGGAAATTTTACCAATTTCACCAATTTTTTTGGTCAAAAATGCCATTCTAGGGTGTGCATTTTCGGCCAAAAATGCTATTCTTAGGGGTGTTTGTTTGGTTCTGGTTCCGACCGGTTTGAAAATCGGAACCGGAACTTTGGTTCCGGAGGGACCGGGAGTTCCGGACCGGTTCCGGTCCCGTGGCACCCTACGTACAACCCATAAAACAATAAGACCAAAACTATTTATAGTTCAACTTTAAATTATTAAATAAGAGCTGGAACATAGGCAGACAATAAGTGCAAAAATTTCGGCAAAAAAATTACAAATTTTTTTGTATTTTGCTTTTACTCTTCCTCTGACTCATTGCTCAATCATCAACAATCCTCCGTCTGGATTCGCCCCCTTGGCTCGTCCTATAAGCATCTAATATTCACACTTAAACTCTCTTGATCATTTCCATCTATCTTGACCTCAACCAATCTCCACATTTAACCAAGTCCCTCGATTGTTCCCTTTAGAGTGTCTTCGGAAAGACTTCGGATTTTTTGGGTCTTCAAGTATCAATCCTTATCGCAGCACAGTCTCCCCGATAAAAGTGATAATGTTGAAACACATAGAACAATTTATTGATATAAAATTTTTAGTTTTATTTTTTGTTCTTAAAAAACCAGATCAATGTTGCCACCAATAACATTAAAATTGAAGCATTATTTAAAAAGGTATAATTGGGATTTTTAATGAAATTTCTAAACGTGGAAAATTTGGCAAAGAATGAAATGTGCAAAAATGTGCTAAATCATTAACAATATGACAAGGGTCACGCAAAATGTGGCTAATAATTTTACGTATTTTCACATATTATAAATTATTGCATTCGTCACTCCATGTTTATTTTCCTATTATTTTGCACTTTGATCTTTTTATATAAATTTTTATATTTTTTAATATTTTAGTTTTAACACCTTTGGCACGACCACCCGTCACAAATCGCCCAGAGGTCATCCACCCATATACCTTCCTCGGGTTCCTCCTCGTTGACCACCACCCGCCGCGACCCTTCACATATCCTCCTCTTGGATCTCAAAGATGCGGAATTTATTAATGATTAATTTTATATAATTTAACAATTTCAAATAACAACGAATGGATTTTATATATTACTATAAAGCGAAAATATCTATCCATCAGTCCTTATCACCTTTGATCCGGCATTTGTTTCCACAAAGCGAAATAAAACTACGGCATCGGTACTTGATAATTCTCAGGGAAAACCTTGTTTTGGTATATCAATTAAGTTTTTGATATATGATTAATTAGCGGTTGGCATGAATAAAATATAAAACTTATAGAAAAGATTAACAAGTGACGATTTTTTGGCATTGGCCAATTCGAATGTTATTAGGCTCATTTTGTAGCTAATTTTATCTTCTATCTTTGACACCAAGAGCATTTTTCTCGATTGCGTTTAAGTCGATTTATTACGCTTGGGATCACTCAGGGATCGAGTTGTCAGTGACCTTATATATTGATGTTTTTGTCAGTTTAGTTGAGCTTGCACAGTGCCATCTTTTTCTTTTCATCTTCATTCCAAAATTTTCAAACCATTTATACTCAACCAATAAAAAATATTCGAAAATATAATGACTATGAATGAAATCATTGGTTTCTTTTTATTCCACGCTAAATTTTTTGGTAGATGGAAAATATAGCTTCAGCTAAACAACTTTTTTTTCATTTAAAATTCTCTTCCTATTGTAATTCTCTCCCGATAGTTTATAGTAAAAAATTTCGTGCTAGCTCATTAGTCAAAAAGTGCCAATGGGCGCGTTAGTCAAAAAGTGCCAATGTGCGCGTTAGTCAAAAAGTGCCAATGTGCGCGTTAGTCAAAAAGTGCCAATGTGCGCGTTAGTCAAAAAGTGCCAATGAGAGTGGAATAATAGATTAATAAAACTGCGGATACTAAAATATTTCTTGCAAAATTAAACTAAGTCTAAAGAAATTTTAAACTAAAAATGCATTTTTTGTAAAACAATAATGAAAATGACCTAGCAAGAAAAATATCCTGAGAACAAAGAATCTATCGGTGACCGTTTTTCGCTAATGTGAGTGGAGGTCAGAGAAAATGGGTTCATATGGATGGAAAATAAAAAGTTTCTAAAAATTTATTAATTTAAATCTTATTAAGAAATTGTTTTTTGGCAGCTTTTGGAGGACAACGAAAATATCCGTTTACACATAGAAAAAGCTGTCACTCCTGCAAGTGGCCCAGACGACAAGGAATGTTGGGTAAAACATCCTCGATATGGCGGCCACAGCGATGATGTTTAAGATCAATGTGGTTGTTTGTGAAAAATTGCGAGAAAATGTTTATCGATGGCAGTTTTATACACCAACATTCGAACACTCGGTAAAAATAATATATAAACCAAAAATTTTTGTATTATTTAGCTATTGAATTTACAACAAGAAAAAGATGCCAAATCAATTTTTTGTATTAAGAGCAGATCATTATGAAGTGTTCAAGGAACCCAAGAAGATTAAAATATGATTCATTCTTTATTGGATTTTTTAAATAAAATATTTTTTAAGTAGCAAAAGCATATTGTGGTAGCTTTTGTGGGGTAAGTGTAATTGATTCCTGTCTATTACTTCCTTTTACTTGGAGCTGTGGATTTAATCATACTAAGAAAATCTTAAGAATAATTTAAAAAGTGCAGTTTAGTTAATGATTGTTGCCTAGAACATGACGAATGTTATCTGAATATGTTTATGAAAAGAACAATATGTGACGAGAAATTTTGCGCATGTTTATATCATAAGCATAATTGTTATGCTCTGAAATTTTTCATGTGTTTTGCGACATCAATTTTTGGATCATTTTTTAAACTGTATAATTTTTTTTTTAAAAAAACGTTATTCTTTGATAGTTAAGATTGGATAAATTGGTGTTAAATGACGGATTTTTTTATGAGGAATTTTTTTATGACGGATACGTTTCGAGTCGGGTAGATCGAAAAACTTCAGGTTGGATTTCGGGTCAAAAAGGCCAGGTTCAGGAATTAGGGTTTCGGAGGGTGTAGGGTTAATTTATGGCTTGCGTGTTTAAATAAAATTTTAATTTAAAAGGCTAGTCGTATCACTTATCAGCTTTCGCTTATGGTTAAATATCGTTTTATTGGCCCTATCATCTATCGCATTTCATTATCGCTTTTTGATTTTATTTATCGCCTATACTTCTTGCTTTTCAAAAATGATTTTCAACCGCTCGGCTAGCTAGCAAGCTTAAGCTTTAAATTTTTGCTGGTTAGCTGGCTTCACATTTTTTCTTTCTTCGCTACAGATGGTCCGCTATGCCAGATCACATATCCGCCAGACGGAAACAGTCGGCCGTGCTACTAGCAATAGATCGCCACCACTCAACACGTTCCGTCGAAGAATTTTTATTCGCCTTTTCTTATTTTATTGCTGATTGAAGTGTTCTTAAGTTTGCTTTGTGTGTCTACGGTATGGGCCGAAACACACTATTTATTATAATTTATCAATGTGTAACAAACAAACAATAAATAAAGGGACACCGTACTGAAGAGGCGCATCCAAATACTATTTATTTTTTGCCTACAAAATTCTTTACTTTATTTCTCAAAATTTTCTATTTTAGTTTACTATTTTTTAATTATATTTAATATTTACTTTATGTCTGTATATGTCATGTAACTTTTTATTCATTCCGTTATTGGCACTTTTTGACTAACGCCCACATTGGCACTTTTTGACTAACGCGCACATTGGCACTTTTTGACTAACGCGCCCATTGGCACTTTTTGACTAACGCGCTCATTGGCACTTTTTGACTAACGCGCACATTGGCACTTTTTGACTAACGACATAGCACCAAAAAATTTATCCAATAGATTGTAACGCATCACGTAGTTTTTATACCCTATATCATCAAAAAACCAATATCAGATTAATCATCTGATTTTTTGCTTTGATTTTCCATGCATATACATAAATGCAATTTTTTGATTTTTGTTTATTTTGGTCAAGACTCATTATGTTTTAATCATTTTAAAGCACTAGAAATTTGAAAGTAAGCAACCCAACTTTTTTTTATATGAGTTAGGAGAATACAGTAAACATTCGAGTCTAAAATTAAACTCGATATCTATGTTGAGCATAAGTTTTTTAGAAGAAATAGCCCTAAAAGATGCTAGAGGTATTTGATGAAAAAGTGACAAAATGATCTTTGAAACTTTGAAACTATATTTGTACCCTATTTTGTTGAGCTTCTATTGATACTATTTGATTGTTATTTGATCAATTAATAAAAAAAGTTTATTTACAACTTACTGCGGGCAATTTTTTCTGGTCACCCTGTAAAAGTAATGTGTGTACAACTTAAATAAGGACCCATAAAAAAGTCTATGGATAGTAAAATAAGATTTTTTAAGGAAATGGCCTATATAGTTTTTATTTTTTTTAATTATATTATTTTATTTATACTTTGACTTTTAAATTCACTATTGTATGTAAAAAATTTTTTTATTATCGACTCTGAAATCAACAATTTTTTTAAATTTTTATTTTAACGGGATTAAGATTTTTGTGTTTTGTTCTTGCGGTTAAAAATAATTGATGGAAGTCGTTTTTTTTGTATTTTTTATTTAAGAAAAATTTAATAGTTGTAAACCTTCTAACGGGGCTCAATAAATAATTATGCTACTTTATAATTGCAAAAACAAATTAAACTAAAAAGTTTTACCCATGGAATGTGACAAGAACAAGAAAGGTCGATGGAAATTTTGAAATTAACACTGAGATTTCCATTTCACTACTAGAAGTTCAATAATATTTGGCGACCTACTCTTACACGCGATAGGCGATATGACCGCCCGGTGAAACAATCCTTAATTATTTTTTGACTCCTGATTTTATTTCAAAATGATCATAAAATTTAAAAAGTCTTCGACTTATTATTTAAGTATTAACCCATATATAATTTGCATTTGGAAATGGATAGAGCTTCAAAAATTTTGTATTTAGTTAAAACCAAAAATGCCATGGAACAAATTGTAAAGTAAAATCGATTGAACATCTTGCTGAGGCGATGGAACTTTTCGTCTGTGGGTGTAACTATGCTGGAGGGATGTGCAGACATTTGCGGCCCCGACACTTGCGGCAATTGGCTATAACTCAGCTCAAATGAAAGCTATAGGGAATAGTTTGATGTTAAAAAATAGAGCAAAAAAAAAAGCTACAAACGAGCCAAAACCCACCCAAATTGCTCCATTGTGAAAAAATTATTGCCAAAATATTGCGAATTAGGCCAAAATAATTATGTTGGCCATAACTTTTTCACAATTAACCAATTTGTATAAGATTATGCTCATTTTTTAGCTAATTTTTTGCTCTATTTTTTGATGCCAAAAACATTTCTCTGGACTTGGATTGAACCGAGTTATAACGATGGCCGCAAAAGTCGTACAACTGATTTTACACGATAGGAAAATAGCCTCCAGATATTCCAATCTCAAATAAACATTTTAAAATACAAAATTCAGTAATTTTAATAAAGACCAAACAATTGCTGATTGCAATTTATGTAGTAAATACTACGGTTATCGCGAGGTCCCCATTCCCCGCGGGGTCCCCGTCCCCGCGAGGGTCTTCAGTCTCCGTCCCCGCGGTCTTGTCCACGGGGACAAAATGCAGCCCTAAGAATGAGGAAATCGGCTGAAATAGATCTAAAATTTCGAGGCTTAGTAGAAAATGATCAAATTTTCTTGAAAAATGATGAAAAATAACCTCAGAAGAACCGCACGACTTTTTGAATAATTTTTTTTAAATAATAAACAAATTCTGCACCGAAATACCTCTTGATGATAAAAAATTCCACAGAAGGATTTTTTTCTTAGTGTTTAATAGTGTAAATAGTCCGGAAAGAAAAATGCGACTGTCCAAACTCTTTAGTTGAAAGAGAATTTATGGTATTTTTGGATCAGAATCGAATTCTATTCAAAAACTGCATCCTAAGAGAAAGTATGAAATTAAAATATGAAAAGATTCAACTAATCATCGAATGTAAACCAAACAAACATTTCAACCAAAAATTTAAAAAATGAAATTATCTGGCAATTTTCAATATTTTATCAAGATAGTGGTGAAATTGTTATGGCTTATGGCTATTAATCTTTTGAATACATTTAAAATGGGACTAAAACCATCATCTTCATTTGATTAGCGCCCCCTATAACTTTGGTCAGCGGCATAAACAACAACGGCTTGGCCATTTGACAAAAAATCCGTGGCCGCTCTTATGATACCAAGTGGCCTTTGGCTTCTGGCCGTTTGACCACAGGCCACCTTCTTATGATACGGGCCCGGTGAGATCTTCGTGGTGCAGGAACAAAAGGTAAACTGAATAAAAACTATTTACAAATGAATCTAAAAATCGGGGTAGGGCATTAATGTGGATGTTAGAAAAAGAAACCTATAGAAATGAATTTGTTTTCAAAATAATTATTTATAAAATCTGCTAATAAAGTTTTAAACAATCTTCCCGCTTGACTAAGTAGAAAAAAGATATGGCCATGGCTACAAGTCACTAGACCGAAGGACATTGGATCCCAAGGCCAAGTACGGACATTTGATCCCACGATTTAAGACTCCGGCACCAAAAATGGAAATTAGACCCCAAATATAATCAATATTAGTCGGGAAAAATGGATTATTCGACACAACATACCACCCAATACAGATAACCAAATAAAGATGGAAATAAATCTCAGATAACCAAATAAAGATGATGGTTTTCAGGAAAAAAATGCGCTGATTGTATATAATATATCATACTGAATATAATAATTTGATTTTTTTCAAAAAATTTAAACTTTTCGATCTGATTTTTTCTGATATATCGTTGAAAATTTGAAAATCCTGATTTTATTCCAAATTTCGAAGCATTTTTTTTCGAAGCAGACATTTATAAATAACCAGAATTTTCTGGTTATTTATAAATTGGGAATTATTTTCTAACTGTTTTTTAAAAGATAATTATTGGGGCCAAGGTATTTACATTAGTTAATAATGACTGGAAATAAATCTCAATTAACAACTGTGAATGCAATATTCAGTAGGCGATATTTCTGGAGTAGACTATTTTTTATAATCAATTCTTGTCTATTTTTCTGTTAGGTATTTAAGATTCATAAGTTGGTCATTTTGTTTTTTCTTTTGTAATAATCGAATTTGCTTTATTTTATATTTACCTTTTTTGACCGCTCAAAAATATAGTCATCATTAAATAATAAATTTGACGGGTTTAAGCTTGTCTATTCTCAATTATCATAAATCCGTCCTGGCGCGTTTGTAAAAAAACCGCCAATGTGCGCGTTTGTAAAAACCGCCAATGTTTATTATTGATTTTTTTATTGATTTATTTTTTAATTAATTATTCAAAAAATTGCGGTACTTATTTGGTTTACGTACCCATTTTTTCTTAAAAAATGGCTTCTTTAAGTAATTTTCGACGCTGAATTCGAATCTAAAGTCCTTTTTGACGTAATGCGTCATCTGACGTCACTTTTTGACGCCGACAGGCAAAAATTTTCGAAAATATATTTTCCATTCTTTATTGCAAAAATGACTCTCCTGTAATAACTTTTGACGCTGAATCCGATTCTGAAGTCCATTTTGACGTAATATGTCATCTGACGCCGGGATGCCGCGTGTAGAACCCGCAACGAATATTAAATTCATTTTTCTGGTTCTTGTACTTAAAAAAATCATTAAAAATTCAATGAGGTTATGCCTATCCAAATATTACAGTTTGAAAAATTCAATTTTTTGAACAAACACCTCTAGAATATTACAATGTTTATATCCTTCCTTAGAAATATTGATCATAATTTTTACTATGAACAATATCTATTGTATTTTAAGGTTAAAATTTGTTATTACAACTCATATAATTCTACCTTTTCCTTTCTCTTATATTTTATAAGTTTTGCTGGTAATTTAAATTTAAACCACAATCATGTCACACAAATTTTGGATAAAATAATCCTTTAAAAAGATCAGATTAAGAAAAATCTTATAAATGTTATTCATTTTTAGATCCCATTGGAATAAGCGTGTAGATGGTGGTGCGAAAAACAATTTTGTGTGGTAAAAATGTATAAAAATCCATTTTTAAGACAATCAAAACTTTTGCTATAATGACAGTCCATCAAATCAAAAGTGACTAATTAGTTAGATACAGAATATATTTAGTAAGAAAAAATTTAATTTAAAACCTAGATAGGAAAATCTTTGCAAAAAAATAAAAAAAAAACTTCAGTACATTCAAAATATTTAGTGTACTAACAAGTAAGCTGACGTATTTTGTTTATGTAATAGATCAAAGTTTTCAAAATATACAAGGAAAGTAAAAGTTAAATTAAATTTAAATTTATTTATCAACGTTGTCAAATTATCTATAAGACGAGTTTTATTGCAATTGTCATTTTAATTTCTTCTTCCCATAAAAAAGCCTTTGCATTGCTCATCAGTAGGGTTCGAACTTTTAGGGAAAATGCCTAAGCCAAAATAGGGACCTATTAGGGAGCAAAAAAAGGCCCAAATAGGGAGAAAATAGGGAGCTATCTAACGAAAATAGGCAAAAAAGGGAAATTTTTTCCCCCAAAATATGACCTAAAAATTCAAAAATTTCGTCTAAAAAGTATATAAAGCTTTTTAAAAACCAATT
>LDKF01000765.1:6392-18293 GCA_001026735.1 Rotylenchulus reniformis | reverse complement strand
CCTATATCACTGACTTGCACTCTTTGTAGGGTGTTTGAAAGAATTTTAAGTTCTAAAGTTTCTGAATTTTTATATAAAAAACACTTCTTTAGCAATGAACAATTTGGTTTTTTTAAAAAATCGGTCCACGACAACCCAACTTTTGGTCATGCTAGATGAATTTTATGATTTTATCCAAAACGGGAACAATATTGATGTGATTTATATAGATTTTAAAAAGGCTTTTGATAGTGTGCCTATCAAACTCCTTCTTCAAAAAATTAATAATATTGGTATAAGAGGAAATTTACTTAAGTTTATTGAAAATTTTTTATCAGATCGCTCATTTAAAGTTAAAATTGGTGAAAATTATTCTGATTCCTTTTCCATCCATTCCGGAGTACCCCAAGGTAGTGTGTTAGGGCCTCTTTTATTTTTGATATTTATAAATGACTTGCCTGATTTCTTGCCAAAAAATATAGGAATTAAAATGTATGCTGATGATGTTAAGATGTATATTGCTCATAAAAATGATGATGCACGAGAATTTCTTTCGAGGCTCTTTTATCCTTAGAAAAGTGGTCTAAAATTAATGGCATTGAAATCTCATTAACAAAATGCTTTTTCCTTTATTTAGGCTCAAAAAATGACAAAAAAGAATATAAACTTTTTGAAAACAGAATTGTGGAAACTGAGTGTATAAAAGATTTAGGCATCTTGATTGATAAGAATCTTTCTTTTTCAGATCACATAAAGAAAATAGTAAAACAAGGTTACTTATGTTCTTATCAATTATTGAAAATTTTGAAAACACGTGATTTAAACACTCTTGTATTAGCTTATAAGTCATACATCAGGCCTTTACTTGAATATGGCACTGAAATTTGGAATCCGAAAACAAAACAAAATATAATTAAAATAGAGAAGATACAAAAATTCTTTACACGAAGAGCTTTTTCTAAATGTGGATTGGCTAAACGCCCTTATGAAGAAGGACTTAAAGTATGTGGCCTTAAAAGGCTAAATATTAGGAGAGACATAGGGGATCTCACTATGGTCCATAAAATGATATATAATAAAGTGGATATTAGTTTACAAAGATACTTCATTCATACTAAAAGTGCTTGCCGAAAACCCTACCTTTTTCAAAATAGGAGGTTTACTAATAAAACTCAACAGAATTTCTTCATAAGAATTGTTTCCCAATGGAATAAGCTACCAAAAGAGGTTATGGAAATCAATAGCCCAGATACATTTAGGAAGGCCCTGGAAATTTCAGATTTTGGCGGTTAGGATTAATTCCCCTAGAATACTCATTTTTGTAATTTTTATGTTGTTTTGCTCCTTTTCCCTATATTTTCATATTATATTTTTCATTTATTTTCATGGTATGTACTTGATACAGTAATTTGACAATTGTATTTTCTTTTCACCGCTATTAGTGTGCCAATGGCACCTTGTGGCTTGACTGAATAAATTGAATTGAATTCTCTTTAAATGAAATTTTGGACAAAAACATTTTTCTAAATTTTGAAAAAAATTTAATTATTAAAGGACTTTGAATTACTAAAAATACCAAAAGAAACATAAAATTATTTACATTTTTTAAATATATTCCAATTTTTGGGGATTGCTTAAATCAAAAGAGTTAGCTCCGTACCATAGTCGGTTCTCCCAACCCTTACTACCTCCCAGCCCCGACAGGCAACCCAGAAATGGGGAATACCGCCGATTGGGGGTTCAAAAAAATAAACAAAAAGTTATCCACTATGTTTATTGCATAAAAGATTGTTTTATTATTTAAAAAATAAGCTCGCAAGAGCTCGGAACCGAGGTTAATCAGAATAATAAATCTAGATGGAAGAGAAACATCTATCCTGATTCTCGACCTTCAGGGAGGGGATTTGCGCCGTCGTCGATAGGCGAGCCGCGAACCAAATGATAAGAAAAATGGATTATATTCATTATTTTTCATTTTTATTCATCATTTATTATGAAAAATAAATTTTCAACCTTTTTATGGTGCATCACACATGGTCATTTTACATTGCATGTTCGATGCCACCCACCAATTGGTGGATGACCCGTGTGGATTAGCGACCGTTTGTTAAAAATTTGGAAATTAAATAACTTTAAATCCTGGCTCTGAGGGAATTCAATATTTTAGATTTCCATGGTTTGTGTGCATGCTCTATAAAATGGTCGGAATGGAGTATGCAAATTCCGACTGAGAGTAGGGAATGTTCCCTTGTTAGTTCTTTATTCTTTTTGGGCGTAAGGCGTAATCGGTACAACATATTCTAGATCTTTATAATAAATCGATTATTTATCCGATTCATAAGATATCTCTAATCCATCAAATGCATCTGATTTCTGTCCAATTTCATCCATTTGACAAAGATTGATTTAATTCATAAAGGTCGTGATAGTCCTTTGTTTCCAATTGAGGGATTTTTTTGCAAACCATAAAAAAGTACATTAAAATTACTTAAAATTTGAGAAGAATTCTTTAATTAAAAACTGATTGAAGAAGAGGAGTCCAAAAACAACAAAAATAAATTATTAAAATTAGATTCATAACTTTATAAATTCGCCTAATTCGAATTCTAATCTTAAAAAAGGAAATTTTATTAGTTCTAAAATTCTTGAAAAAATTTACTTTTTAAAACGCTTTACAATATTGATTTTTCGGAACATTAAATGATCTTAAAATTATACAAAATACTACAAGCTGATATCTTTATTGGTTGTAATAAAAAAATATTTCAGAAATTCTGTGTCATTTACGCTCAAAGCATATAAAAAAATAATACCTAATCAATATTGTTATTTTATTTTTTAAATTTTGGCTATTTTCGAAATATGCATTATGCATGTTTATGAGTCTTACCACTGCTGGGGTTTTGTACTTAGGGTGTCACATAAGTTCTGAGCCCTTTTTCATAGAGGCATTTTAAAAAATTCATAACTATGCTATTTTTCAACCAATTTTTTACACCCTTTTTTATATAGTAGGCCAAATTGTCCTAATTCAATTTTATAAGAAAAAATATTACATTTTCTTCTATAAAATTTTTTATGATTTTAGAAAAAAACATCCCTAAAATTGACATTTTAGCATGATTTTTCTATGGCCTCCAGATGGACCAATCATCAAAGATGGAAAAAGTAATCCTAGAAAAATATAATCCAAAACACCCTTGTTAACGGCGCTTAAATTTTTTTCAAAAATTCATGCAAAGAATAAATAGGAACTCGCCAAAAACCTTTAAAATTCGTAGGGGGATTTATTTTTCAACCCCCTCCAGAGGGGGGTCTATTGCAGGGGGGATTAATTGCAGGGGGGACTTAATACAGGAAATACGGTATCATTATTGTTCAAATTTAAATAATGATTTCAATCAAGACAATCATTTCCCCGCCGGTCGTTTCCCCGTCGCAGATGAAAAATGGTGATAAGTTTGTTCAAGTATAAAGAAACGAATGTAATGTCAAAATTTAGGGCTAAATGTGAGCTATAAATTCGCTGAAAGAATCATGCGGTTTGGCCAAGCTGAAAAAATTATAGCCAATATGAACTATAAAATCGTTGTTTTGGTCAAAAATTTAGCCTAACTTTTTTTCAGCTTAGCCAAACCGCATGATTATTTCTGCAAATTTATAGCTCACATTTAGACCTACATTTTTAAATCAAATTCATTTCTCTAGGTTATAATTCAAAAAAGTTATAATCATTTTTCATTAGCGACGATTTATAATCCTATAAATATGCTACAAAAAAAGGTTTTTAAGAAAATTTTGAACTTTTTGTCCTGATTACGAAAAATTAGGAAAACCCGAAGCATAAAATTGTGGCGATGGCGTTTTTTACGTAGCGTTTTATTTTATTTTTTTCTGTGAATTTTTTTCTCATCTTAAAAGGCAGAATATTCAGAACAAAAAAAAATTTACATCATTTATTTTGAATTATCTCAATGAAAAATAATTCTTTTTTTGTGAAAAAAATATAATTATGAAGATATCTGACGTCGCTGATCACAAGCTAAGTATATTTTATTTTTGATCAACTACTAAGCCACTATAAAAAGTTTTCTTATCATATGACCCCGTGGTTGGATTTAAATTTCATAATTTTAAAATCTATTCTTTAATTAAATTTGTGTGTTGGATGCATATTAATAAATAAAATTCAAATGCGCATTAAAACAATGGATGTTGCACCAAATATGGACACATCTTATCTAATCAACTTGTTAAAATTTTCAGAAATGGAAATTGCTTCCGTCACTATTCGATTCTTAGGAGTCCAATTAAGGTACTTGGAATTTCATTGCACATTTGTGTGCTAAATTTTGGAATTGTCCGACCCCATAGTTGGACTTAAATTTGCCAATTTAAAAAACCCATTTGAAATTTTTATTTTAAGAAATTTTTTAATTGATTTTTTCCATATAGAAAATAAAAATTCCATTCATCTTTCCAATTCAGTTCAATCAAAATTCTTATTATCACGATTAACAGCATCAATTGTTGATCTGAGATTGGCAATTTTTGTTTAAAACTGCTTCTTTTAATGTCGTCCTGATTTTGTCAAGCTGCTTTTTAATTCGCAATCCTTCGATAAATTCTTAAAAATTTATTCACCAAGTTATAATAATAAAAATCGATTTTTTTTAATTTGAAAAATTCAAATATTTTCTGAGGAAATTCGAAACATTATCTTTTTATTTAACCAAATCAAATCGGAAAATTAAGTTTGGTTTCAATTTTCGGAATTATGTAGCGACTAATTCAGATCCTCAATTGGGGTGCCGATATTTGCGACCCATTCGATATAATTGGCCACATCTTTTTTCAAACCCACGAGTTTGTGGCTTAATTTAGTGTTAACTTTTCTATTTTATCAATCTGAATGATTGTTTTGCAAATTTATAGCAAACATTTATCCTTTTTATTTTGAAAAAAACATTCTATAGTTTTTTTCTAACAACCACACTCCATTTTTAAGTTCATTTTGGCCTTTTTGTATTTTTGAACCAATTTCATTTTTTTAGATTACGTTTTTAACAGAAATAAATAACTGCAAAATAAATAAATGATAGTTGCAAAAGTTAAGTCGCAAATGTTGTTCACCCGTCTATCTACTTTGTGTTCCTGCACCACGCTGATCTCACCGGTGGCCATAATCATCTTGTACACCTTGCAGTCCTCGAATGTTATGTTGTGCACCGGTTTGACCTGAAGATGATGGTGTTCAGGAAAATAGTCATTTGACTGTAACGATTAATCGATTTCGTATAATCGATTTCAACCGTATTTTCTCTAATGAGGCTACCAGGGACTTTTTTTGGAGAATAGGTCCTGATTTCAACTATTCCATGGGAGCTCATTGGAGAGGGGGTCTTATCGAAAATATGGTAATGTGATTTGAAAAAATTACGACTTTCTTAGAATCTCGGATAAATTATAAATTCTGCATAACTTTTCCCTTTATAGTTTCTATTCTTCGCAGAGGAATGAGAAGAAAGTGAGGAAAAGGGCAAATCGAAAAAATTTGAAGAAAAATAAGCATAAAACAATCGATTGCACTTTCAATAGAATTCATATATTTGTTCTCTATTTTATATCAAAGTTATTTCTTTAGGTTTCGGGTGAAGAAATAAGTCACAAATGTCTCGAAATATATTGAAAATGAATGAAAGAGAAATGGTTGTTGATCTCGTCGTTAATATGCCTGATTTTAAAGTGATGAGAGTGTGGTTGGGCTTTAAAACATCCTCCTATCCTTTGTCAATCACAAAATCAATCAACAACTGTTAGCCGATTTGCGATGATTGAAAATATTTGTTTTTAATGCACAATTATTTCCTATAAAATCCATTTTTTGCTGCATTTAAACCCGTAAATGATATGTATAGCCGGGATGCGAAAAAAACCGGTAGTTTCAACAGCAATTAAAAAGCAATAAACAATGTTTTCTTTATGCAATCTTATTAAAAAAGCTATTTGAAATTGTATTTTGCTTCAAGCTAACATGAATTGTATTTTCTTCAAGTCCCATGAATATTAAGCTAGCGGTATCGATTTTTTCCAAAAAGAAGCATTCTTTACAACCTATGAATAAATTTGAATAGTTTTTTTTATATTGAATTACGGAGAAGAAAATGAAATAAATTCCACAGAACTCCAAAAAATAATTTTCTGATAAAAGCCTACCTAGTCTGTTTTTAAAAAACTATATTTGGGGTTGAGGTTGTTCATTTTATTGAGGATTCCAAAAATGGCCAGTGTTGTTTAAATTCCAATTTATCTTTACGGGGCTGATGAGTCAAAATTCTTCCAGAACTTCATTTAGAAGCATAAAAATATAGCTCGATAATTTGATAAAGAATCATTCAAAATATGGTTTCCAAAAAAATGTTTGGACGATGATAAATATTTGGTGATGAAAATGGTTTACACCCGCCGCGTGACACAATTTACCTCAACTCTCCAAGAAGACCCTCTGCTGAAGGATGTTTTCCCAGTCCCAACAGCATTATTGATTCCATGGGCCCAGATGTGAGACACAGGGTCTTCCGCCAAGGACGGACACCCCTGCTCATCCCTAGTAGGGGACGTTTCGGTGCGGATGATAGAAAAATCGTTCAGCATTAAAATATATTTTGGAGAAAGAGTTTAGTGTCAACAATAATTATAATATCTGCATAATATGCAAAAGAAGATCACAATAATGAATAAATATAAAAAAAAGTTGTGGCCACAACTCTATTCATCTCTCAATTTTGTTGATTTTGGCCAATTATTTTTCTACTTGGTCATTTAGGCAAATTTTTTTTTTGCTTTTGTCTAGCTGACATTGTTTTGACACCAACTTCGTTTCTCCAAGTTTCTTTTAAGTTTTTCGAAATATTTCGAACTTTTTAATTGGATTACATTCATTCATTCCGTACCATACTTTGTTCGCTCTGATTATAAATGGTAATCACTTCTTATGCAATTTTAATTTGTAATTGCATGGATTTCTTCAATAAATTTTCGACAACTGTCTTTGTTGATTGATGACTGGACAGCATTCTTCCACACATCATCATGCTCTCTTGCATTTCATGTTCTAAAAAGCGCATCAATTGGTGAGTGTTCCTCGTTAAAGCTATTACAATTATAAAAACAACCCGGCGCTTTTCATCTTCCTATTTCCTTAACTCTTGAATTTTTGCCAAGCTTTCAAAAAGGGTAAGTAAATTTAAATTTTTGAAATTTTTGAAATCGACAAAAAATGATAAAATCATTAGCTCGATTAAACTCATTTTTGTTTAGTTATGCCAATACTTTACAGTTAACGAGGTAGTCAACGCCAAAAATAAGCAATTTTTATGAACTTTACCCTTATTTTTTTTCAATTTGATTTTTTTAATGTCATATAAAATAAATTGAATAGCCGAATTCTCGGGGATATACATATTTTGTGCTCCACATCCTGTAAAATTTTGCCTCACTCCCTCTTATCATGGAAGTATCGTTTTGTCTTGATCCTATATATAGAATGGCACTCGAAGCAACTTGGCAATTTCAAATTATGTCCTAAATTTTTCGTTTTTCCGTTTTTAGCATTTGGCTGCCATCAGAGGTGTGGGTGGACGTGTTCAAGTTCTTGGCCCGTCGCACTCTTCTCCGCAATGTGCAGTGCACTTGCCGCCGCTTCCATGCCCTAGCCGAACGACACGTGGACAACCTCCACGTAGTCCGCCACATTGAGCACTTTTTGGACGCAATGACGCGCAATTGCAGGAAAGCGAACAAGCGCTGCAAGCGACTTGCAGCCAGCGACGCGAGTCTGGCGCAACACTTCCGGCTGAATGAATATTTGGCATTCTTCCTGAACCGAGAGTCTAAACCAACCAGAGCAAAGGTATTTTCAGGAATTTATAAGTTAATGAACTTTTGCTTTTCTATAAATAAGTGGACCATTGGGAGAATATTTCTAAAGTTATTTTATCAGAAAGTTGTAAAATTTCGAATTCGATAAAAAGTTCGAATTTTTAGGAAATATCGAAAAATAGGATTGTTCACAAAAATTTCAACTTTTTGCCATCTTTCAAAAAAAACAGAAAAAGGCTCTATAGTGATTTTTTCTATATATATTTTCCCGATTTTTGGGCCAAATTACATGCGGAATTCCAACCTTTAGGTGTAGGCTTTGCTTGTGAGTCATTTAGAATTGGAAATTAGAGAAACTACTAGAAAAAAAACTAAAGAAGTAAGTTTAGTGTCAAAATTAGTAATAATAACAAAATATTAGCTGAAAAATGAGCCTAAGCTCGTTTGAATCGGATCACGTGAAAAAGTTATAGACGAAATACACTGAATAGAACAAAACCGAATTGGCCATAACTTTTTTCAGAATGGACTAATTCAAATATTTATTTTTTTTATCAATTTTTTGTACTATTTTTGACATGAAACTTGTTTCTCTAGGTTTTTTTAACCGAGTAGTAATGGATTTAGCTCAAAAGTATTTTCATGCATTTTATAGTTTCTACGTTCGTTTTCTAGCGTCTACGACGTGCACAAATGTGCTTTTTGCGTCACTCGCTGGACCTTTTTCGTGGCTGTCGGCTCCTCCTGGATGTGGATAACGACAACAGAAACGAGTTTCCGGCCTTTTTGGAAATGCTACAGGCGGTCAGACCCTTTGATGTCGAAATTAAGAATCTGACAGCGTCGCCCGATTTTCGGCCGGAAGAACTGTTGCGCGAGCCGATCATATTGGACTGTTCCCGGCTAACACTTATCCAGGTTAATGTCCACAAAAAATGTTTTTCGTTATTATCAAGGGTTTTGGTTATTTTGAGAAATTTATTTAATGATATCCTATCCTAACCAAAAAATATACTAAAAATATTTAAAATTGTTCTGTATATTCTTTGTTCTGCAATTTGGCCTAACCTGGCTTTAAAAACGGTTTATGGGCAATAATTTGGATTAAATTTGGACAAAATTGGTGGCTTTAGGGAAGCGACACAAGCAGGCCATCGTACTATTACGGTACGTGTCATATTGACATACCCATCTTCAATTCAATTATCTAATATAAATATATCTATACCCATCTTCAATATATTTGAAAATTTTAAGTTCCCACAAATCACTCTGGGTGCCGATTCAATCTGCAATTGGTTGCATCATTTGCCCTTTGAGAACGATGCGCAGGAGCAAGAAGGCACCAGGACGAGAATATTCAACGTGGTAGATCATTCAGAAATGAAGAACAATACTTTTGTCGAGACCATTGAAAACTGCAAAAAGGCGAGAAGGGAGAGGGGGAGTTGGAAATTGATCCAATGTACCAAAATATACAAACCATTAAAATTTTATTAAAACCACTAGAAGTTATATTTTTCTACACTACTTCAAAGGGGTATTCGAGGGGAGATTCTAATGCAGAGGGGGCTTATAATAAAGTTTTTATGGTATTCTGCTGGGTATTTTTGCTAAAAAGAGAGGGGCAAATTAAGCTGGAATAGACCATTGCTAAAATAATTTGATTAAAATGTGCGGCTGTCGAAGTTTTTGATTTCATGATGGGCCAATTAACTTTTTTCTCTCCATAATATAGTTATATTTTAGTTTGTAGTGCATCAATGTAACTCAAAAATGATTTTAGCATTTGCAACAGACCGTTTCACCTTCCGATCGGCGTACTTATCTGCTCAACTTTCGCTGCAGCACCAATGATCAGGCATTAATTTTTTTTATTATCACTTTCTGGTTTGACAAGATTATACGGATTTGAGAAGATTGTACGAAATATAATGTGCCGCCGGAACAAAAAATTAGTATTCTGCTGTCCAGTTTGCTACTGCTGAAAAACAATTTTCATAGCAATTTTTTGAGAAAATATTGACTTTCGAGCAGAATTTTTTCTTTTCACCACCCAGTTGCCTTTCCGCATCGATCATCCGGCCACCGGAGAGGTGCTTTATCTGGAACAATACCACCATAGTGCTGGCTATTACTATTATTGGTACCACCTCCGACGCTGTCCTGTTGTGGATTTGGCTTTGCTCGCTGATCAGTTCTACGACGTGACCATCCGTGATCCGGGGTACATTTTCTTCCGCACACCTGTCAAGGACGGACTGGATGCACCCATGTTGTCCATTCAACCTTACTATATTGAATATGGCCTAGTTTAATTATAACACGTGTTTGATCAATTTCAGCAAAACCATGGGATTTGGAAATCTCAACTATATATTTGGCATAAATTATTAATAAATCCTCGATTTAAAATCCACTTTCATGATGTTTTATGAAAAGCATTGTTATTCCGTTCTTTGCCCTTTGGAGTTTTGTTGTATCCACAAATAACGGGATATACCATGGGAACAGTGTTGGGAAAATGAGAAATTTGGGCTCCGGCTCCAGCTCCGACCCTGAAAATTTTTTGCTCCGGCTCCAGCTCCGGCTCCAGTCCCGGCTCCGGGGTCTCAAAAATGTCAGCTCCGGCTCCGGCTACGGGCTCCGTAAAAGCACCGGCTGTGGCTCAAAATCTCGCGAACTTTCAAATTTTTTTGACCAAAAAAAATCGATGGGATGCATTTTTGAGCAGAGAAATGCATGGAATTCAACACTATTTCCTTTTTCTCTGTTCGACTGTATTCCCTCTGCTCTCTCGCACGTCCAGTGGACAGAGAGAGACTGTGCAGAGCAGAATGGATGGCAGCAGGCGCCGAGATAATGCAGAGGAAAAAAAATAGTATGCGATTTCTCTCACTTCCCTCACCAAAAGTGTGACCTGTCACTCATTTTCTCTTCAAAATTTACGGCTTCGGCTGCGGAGCCTGGAGCTGGAGCTTTCAAAATTTTTCACGGCTCCGGCTCCAGCTCCGGCCTTTCCGAAATTTTGGCTCCGCTCCGGCTCCAGCTCCGGAGCCGGAGCAGCTCCGGAGCCGGAGCGGAGCCGGAGCTGGAGCTGCAGCCGGGGCTTTTCCCAACACTGCATGTAAATCGAATTTAAGTTTTCTTTCCGTTGAATCCAGACATCTACCACTTGGCCTCGTGGCCCAAGGTTAAAAGGACATTTGCGACCCGAACTTTTGTGGCCTTGATTTTTGCGGCCCAAGACATTAGCGGCCTAGAAAAAATTGAAAATTTAAAAATAATTTTCATCCATAAAATTGAGTTTTCAATTTTTTGGATTACATTCCAAATCCTCAATGATAAAAGGAAAGGATTTAAATTCATATTAAATTTTTTCCCTTCAAATAGGAAAACCTGGTCAGATGAATATCAAATAAAATAAAACCAGATGTAAAAATGTGAACTTTTCATTATTATTTTAATTTAATATTTCAATTGAGCAAATGTCGATTCGAATATAAAAATTTACTTTCAATTTATTTTTTACGAACCGCTATTCCGTTGTTAAAATTTTTGTTCCGTAATATATAAATAATAAAATGCCGTTTATTTAAAAAAATAACTAAAATTTACAATGGATTTGAAATGTATAATTATATTTTATATTCTTTTCATCTGTCCTTTGACAAAAAATCTAATTCAAACTGAATTTTGTAGGAATCAAGAATAAAATAAAATAGATTAGGTATTTCCTTCCCCATGATTTTTCCGTATTGTTCAAACGAATCTCTGGGGGTTTCCTCAGCTTCTCTAGGGCAACCCCTCTTCTATTGAGTATAATATATTTATGCATAAAAATTGAAAAAGTTGCAAAATCGATATAGTTTAATTAACAGTTAATATAAAATACTAACAGATAACTAAGTGATCATCCTCTTCCCCTTCAAAATAACTGGATATCTATTTTGAAGCCCCTGTAGGTAACCAGGTCCTTCATTTGAACAGATGATAAAAACTGATTGAGTTTAAAAAATCCCCCCCCCCTCTTCCCGGTTA
>LDKF01000763.1:33150-45650 GCA_001026735.1 Rotylenchulus reniformis | reverse complement strand
GGAGGGTCTTATTTTTCAACTCATCTCCAGAGGAGGGGTCATTATAGGGGAGGGAATTTTTGGAGGGAGGGTCTTATTTTCAACTCATCTCCAGAGGAGGGGTCATTAGAGGGGAGAGAATTTTTGGAGGGAGGATCTTATTTTTCAACTCATTTCCAGCAGAGGAGGGGTCATTATAGGGGAGGGAATTTTTGGAGGGAGGGGTCTTATTTTTCAACCCCCTCCAATAGATGGAGTCAGAGGGGTCTTTTTGGAGGGAGGGTTCTTAATAGAGGTAATACGGTAATTAATTGCCTTATTAAAAATATAATCACCATACTAAATTATTAAAAATCTTATTTGTATGAAATTGTTAGACACTTTTTAGTCTATGTCGAATCCATGATCCCCTTTTATTAGGGAGGGCCCTTTATTTTAGGGAGCCTATTGGGGGGTCTCTTAAAACTAGAATAAATGGTGGACTGAGGGCTTTGATTGATGTTAGAAAATTTTTTCGAAACAAAAATATAATGCCTATTTTATTTTTTACAGGTGGCCTCCTATATTAAGGGGGCCCTTATTTTATTAGAGGAGTCTCTTATTCGATTCAACCTCCTTCCAGTAGGCAAGTACAAGGGGACACCTTGATCCGAAAATTTGAATTATTTGGTGGCAAAATGCCCACTTTCACATCTCATTTGGACATTTTATCCCATCCTATGTAATTTTCCTTCCCATTCACACATTTCATTCAGTCGTCCTCGACGCAATTTCCCTCTTAATCTGAGTGGAATAAAATAAATAAATAAATTGATTACCGTCCTATATTCTTTATCGCAAAAGGATCCTTGATTGGATCCCTATTATTTGCATATCTTTCACATTTTGAAATCGGCCATAGAACCATCGTATTTCTCTTCGTCCAAAAGGTGATTGGACATTTGCGGCCCAGACTTTTGCGGCCCAGACATTTGCGGCCCAAATATTTGCGGCCCAGACATTTGTGGCCCAAGACTTTTGTGGCCCAAGACATTTGCGGCCCAAAGCTCAAAAAAAATAAAATTCGAAAAAATTAAAAAAAATTTCTCGAATGATTAAATATTAAAAGTTAAAACAATGAAAAAATAAAAAAATTTGGTTGTTCACATTAGAAATTTATTGGTTGTTCGCTTAGGTTTTTCATTAATTTTATTATTTTCTGAACATGTTTATTTCCTTTGAAGAGTAAGGAACAATTTCGGCAGACCGAAATACCATATTATTTGGACCCCTCGCCCTATCACTGAACATATTCTTCAAAAAACATTCAAGATCGCTTATCCCTAAAGCAAAGTTTAGAGATGGAATTGAATTAATAATAGACCAATTATTGTTAATTATTTTTTATTTGTTAATTCTTTTTTATTTTTTCTTTTAATATATTATTAAACAATTTTGGCTAGGCCGCAAATATCTGGGCCGCAAAAGTCTTGGGCCGCAAATGCTGGGCCGCAAATGTCGCATAACCGTCCAAAATCTCCCAAAGAATAAATATTTATTTATTCTACTGGCCTCATTTATTTATTTATTCTACTGGCCCCTATTTCAGAGGAAATCCGGTATTATTATTTTTTTTGAATTAAGGGTCCCCTGGAAAAGCTTTGTGATCCGCATTTGGCGAATCCGATTGCGCGAACCAAATGCATGCGCAGTTACTATGCTCGCGCAGACAGAATCGCGCGGGAAGTGCCGATGCCGAGTGCGGAGGAGATGGCGAAGCGGGGCGACGCGGTGCTGTGGAACATTGTCAGGGTCAGGATTTTTTTTCGGAAATTCATTATGCCTCCAACAGTGAGTCGTTTTTTAAAAATGCCATAATGGGCGATTTAAAAAAGTGCCAAAACCCAAAACGCTCTACAAAAACTTTTTTAAGGCCAAAACTTCCAACGACAATGTTGTGTAGAATTTTAGGTTCTATCTTCTGATAATTTTAATTTTTTCGAAATTCGAATAAAAAGTTCGAAATTTTTTTTAAAATACTCTATTTTTTGATATTCGAATTTCGAAAAATTAAAAATACCAGAAGATAGAGCATAAAATTCTGCAAAATTTTTCGCTGAAAATTTTGACCTCGAAAGCTTTAAAAATACTTTTTGGATTTTGCATTTTGGCCTTTTTTAAAAATGCCCTAGCACCTATGTCGTTGTATAAAAAAATATCAAATTAAAAATAATTTAAATTGAAAAATTAAAATATTGGAAAATACAAAAATAAATAAAATTATATACATTGAACAAAAATAAGTATTGGGTTGATGTAGAGTATGTAGAGTAGTGATGTAGGTTGATGTAGAGTAATAAAAAGTCGGAAATAAAGGAAGTTTAAATGATGTGTATGCAAATTAATTAATAATAGTAAAATATTAAATTTTTTATTAATTTATGCATTTGGATTTTTTCTAATTGGTTTATACTAAGGAATTTTTTAAATTGATTTATGTCAAATTATATAAATTGTTTTTTGAATTATACAACTTTTTAAGTTAAATTATTTTTTAAAATTATCTTACACTATTTGTTCACGTTTTAAGTTGTTCAGTCACTTGGGCATTTGGTGGTTTTTAATCTTATTAGGGTTTTTGATATAAATTCAAAAAAAAATTCGCATAAAAAATGCAAATATCCACTGATGGGAAAATCAGAAATTTTAGCTCCGGTTCTTAAAAATGTTAGGTCCAGCTTCGGTTCTGACCCCTGAAAATATTTGGCTCGGCTCCCGAGCACAAAAACAAATTAGGCCCCGAGCTTCGAAAAAGCTTCGGCTGTTGACTTTTAATAAATCTTGAGCTTTTTCAAAAAAATTTTGAGAAAAAAAGTTCATACAATTTTTTTGGTTTTTCTAAAATTCGATTGATTCCACTCAATTATTATATGAATAAGAAATTTTTAAAAAATTTCCCCATTTTTCAGGCCTGTCTCCAAACTGATCCGAAGTTCAGGCCGACCGCACAAGGCATTTTGGACTATCTGCAGGGCAAATGTTGGCTCCAGTCGAAAGAGGTCACACGGGTGTTCTCCTTGGGTGCATGGGTTCCTGACGCATCTTGCGAAACTTAGAGGACAGGATTTTCGGGATTTTATGGGTTTCTATTTTTCATAAAGGTTGATGCCTTGGATAAGAAAATGCAAACTTTTCATAAATTATTGTTGTATTTCCCTATTAATGTGGAAAAAAATTTGCAAATAAAATTAAGAGCCAAGTTAGCTAAATTTTTTGGGAGGATGTGCAACATTTTTTTTACGGCCTTAGGGATGGACGACGCCATTTGCCACATCATCGCTCGGGTAATTAATTATTGGCGGAGTGCACCCGGTTCAAAAATTTTTTGGAAAAATTTTAAAAATTTTTGGAAAAATTTGGGTAAAAAAAATTTTTCCCGGGCCTATTCGGGCCGGGTCGGGCCTGATAGTCGATGGGCCGGGCTGGGCCGGGCTTTTTTTTGTTGAAGTCCGGGCCGGACCGGGCCGCCCTGGAGCAGGCACGTGCCCAGCCCTGGCTCGGGGTAGGTGTTGTGCTACATAGCTTTCCTTGACAGGGTGACTTTTTTACCCCGAAAACATGGCATTTGCCATGACAAAGGGGTCCTCGCCATGTTTTTGTCATGATTTCTTCAGATGCCATGAAAAGCCATGATTTTGATTTTTCCAAAAATTATTATTTTTTTACCAATAAATGTTCAATTTTCTTAAGGAAAATTTTTCTCCGCCGGCACCCCTCCATGCTAAAAATTTCTTACAAAAAAAATTTGCATCGAAAAACGATTAAATTTCTCAACCAAAAAAAAGTGAAAATGAAAACGGATGAGAGAAACCTTCTGAAATTAAAAACTCCTCAAATCACTTGTCTCTATTAATTGAATCCCGATTTTGATTGTCCCCTGTATCTTTCTTTTTAACCCGGAATTGCTAAAAAGTATCTACCGCAGAAAAATATAATGTATCTGATGAATTATTCACAATTTTTAAATGGTTTTAAAAAGATGTTTTTTGCATATTTTTGATATATTTTTGCCATGTTTTTAGCGGCTGGCACCATGTTTTAGGTGTTTGGAGGTCACCCTGTTCCTTGAATTTTCTAAAAACTAACTGTTCGCTCCCTCAATCAATGAAGACACTTGGGTCAAAGAGGTTACCTATTGATGGATCGAAGCACAATACAATAAAAATAAATATTTATAATAATAGGGGACCTAAAAGTGGGAGAACAATTAATGCTGGAAATTAGGGGCGAGCAAAAATAAGAAATGTAAATGAATGAATGGGGAATGGAATTGGAAGGGAAATGTTTAATGTCAATAGATCCAAAGATCGATAGGCAGAATGCCAATTCCATCCCTTACATTCAAGTCGGCGGCCATGCCCCGAACACTAGCTCATGCAAATTCGCTGTGCTATGTCGTTTCAGCCAAAAGTGCCAAAATGGAAAAGTAGTCTATAAAAACTTTTTTGTTAGAGAAGTTGGTACTTGTGTAGTTTGTATCCGCTGGGAAGATAGGGTCGATTTTCGAAAAAAAATTTAGCCCAAAATTAGTTTTTAGGAGGTTTTCAGGGGTGCTCAGCAGGATGGCATAGCTAGTTAATGAAGTTCGAACATTTTTTAGACCCAAAGTCGGAAAGTCGAACAATTTTTTCTACACAAATACGGTCCGAATTTTCGAATTCCGATCGAAATATATTTGAAATTTGTTTGATTTTACGTCAGAAACTTGGATTTAGTTATTAATAACAATATTTTGAAAAATTTGTGAGTAAAAAAAATTACTTGGAAAAATCTTAATTTTCAATAAAACTGAAAATTTTCAACATTTTGACCGAAAATTCGAAATAATTTTTATACCATCAGAATCAGCATAAAATTCTGAACAACTTTGCGCTATTTATTCTTTTTGCTTAACTTCTCTAAGAAAAATTTTTCTAAGCTTAACTTTTCCATTATGGCACTTTTGGTTGAAACGATTCAGCACGCAAATTCGCACCTCCCACACTTAAAGAAACCAATTTCTACTGTTCCTTTTTTCTCTTTCCCCTTCATTTTTCCCTTTCCCTATATTTCTCACTCTTCTTTCTCTCCTCTCGCCCTCTCACTCCCTTTCTCTCTTCCTTTATTATTTTCTTTCATTCTTCCATTTTTTTCATTCTCTTTTTACCTTTCTCTTTCCTCGGCGTCTCTGACCCATCGTTGCCCAAAAGAAGAGCAATCTCGAAAAGGAGGACAAACACAGATAGAATATTTAGAGTAAATAAATTAATCATATATTCTAAAATAATTTATTCCGAAGAAAGAATCAAAATTAACAAAGTCGTCGAATAAAAAATTTTCATGCTAACAAAAAAATTTTATTGCTTGTACATATTATGCACAAAGTATTGATCAATTAAAGGATCAAATGATCATTGTTCGTGAGAACTTCGCTGGTGACCCTTCCTGTAGCTAATCCTCAGCTTTCATCTCGCTCAAGATGTCCTTGCGGACACGCTGGATCTTCTTGAGAAGCCCCGCATCAGTACGATCATCCTCAGGGCCAATGTGGCCGCGGCTGCGCAGCTCATCGATCACGTCGCGTGCTCGCCATTTGTGACGCACGTCCTCAGAACACATCTTGGTTCGGACCAATCGTTCAATGACCTCGTTTTGTTTGGGTGTATATTGCTCTTTCATTATCTCTAAATCAAATCATTAACAATTAACGCACCAATTTCAAATAACCCATAATGGGTGGGTTCAACAACCCGATATCAATAGCGTCATTTCTCGTATATATAGGTATTCCTGGTTTCCGTCAAAGTTAATGTACGGGTTACAAAGTTTGGCCAGAGAAATATCGAAAAGGGTATACTATTTTGTTTTTCTATAACACGTCTAACTTTAAGATATGTACTATTTTCTGGATGAACCTCGCTGTTCAGAGTTCCGCCGCTCATGTCCAGCTTTCACTCTGGCCACTTTATATATGTCCCCACCTTATTAATGTCATGTCCCATTTGGATTATTTGGTATTAATATCAACTTGATTGTCCAATTGATGTCCAATTGATGTCCAGTGGATGTCCACTTGATGTCCACCGGATGTCCACCTAATGTCCACCGGATGTCCACTTGAACTTCGATTCTGTAATTTGGTTCATCCACTCAAAAGGAGAGAAATTTTTTTAATCCACAAAACACACACACTTGTTCTATATTAGATAATGCTTTAATAATTGGTCAAAATGACTTTCCAGTGTAAGTCTATTTGATGTCCACCGGATGTCCATTTGATGACCATTTAATGTCCACCAGATTTTTTCCCTTAATTCCGACCTATCATTATGTCTCTCTTACGCTCAAGAAAGCAGAATAAATCTATACTAATGTCTTGGGCAAAATGTTAACCCCGGGCGGAAATCGAACCGCACGACTTTCGGATGGGGCGATTAGATCAGCGCGTTTCCTCTCGCCGTAAACCGATGCTCGTACCGTCTGAGTTACCGGGGTGCATTATTTGCCCTTCTCTCTGTGGATTTTATCAACCTCCGCCATAGGCGTTTTAACCGTCCAGCCAGCTTCTTCCTTACACTATTGAACTCTAAAACTCAGGCTATTATTATTGTAAGGGATTCCTTAGTTGCGCTCCTTTTCCTCCATGTTTAGCCGCTGATTCATCCCATTCTTTCCCCTCCTGTTCTTTGATCATCGATCATTCTCTGTCATGATTGCCCCGCCCCTTTGCTTTGCTATTTATTCCTTCCCCAGGGGATTTTGATCAGAGTCTTGCAAGCTCTTGTTCGATCGGACGATGAGAAGGAGAGGAATGAAGAAGGACAGAAAATCTACAAACCCAGGGCCCGGGTTTCCCTTCCAACTCTTCGACTTCACTAGCCCAATGTCATCTCTGGGGACCCAGCACCTATCACTCACTGGTAGCACCGGATGGTTCCCTATTTTTTTGGGAAAAGCTCCATCGACGACAAGACAACAACAACAACGACAAGACGACGAATCGCGCGGAAAATGTTCGGCCGGGAAGCGGAGCTCCGTCTGCCCGAGGGCAGGTGAAAAATGAAATTTGAGTGCACTGAACGGGCTATGAATTGCACTGAATGGGCCATGAATTGATGCACTGAACGGGCTATGAACTGATGATAAAGGGCGATAAAAGTGATGACAAATTTATAAAAAAGAGGCCCGAAAAAATGAAATTGGCCAGAAAAGATGCCCGAAAAAATGAAATTGGCCAGAAAAGATGCCCGAAAAAATGAAATTGGCCAGAAAAGATGCCCGAAAAAATGAAATTGGCCAGAAAAGATGCCCGAAAAAAAAGGAACTGATCAGAAGAGGCCCAAAAAATGAAAAATTGATCGGAAAAGAGGCCAAGAAATAAGTTTGTCTGCCTGCGGGCAGGAGAAAAATGAAATTATATTAAGAAAGGAGCGAGGAAACAAATGCAGACCAAATAGTTATTAGAAATTTGACAATCCATTGATAGAACTTGAAGTTAAATAATGCCTAAATTAGCCCAAAATTATAGTCTTTGAGAAATTGTAATTAATTCATTTCAAATTCCCTAAAATATATGGTTGAGCACTAGCCCTATGTTCGTTTTTTCATCACTAGGGATCAAAGAACGAAGATTGCCCACAAGATTTTGTTCATACATACATAAGAATTCATTTTTTGCTCCATTTCCGATTGACCGTTAGTCAGCATTCAGCTGATGTGCATTACTTTTCCGGAAATCCATCAGCTGTCCTATTGTATGACCAAAGAGCAGTTATGTTCCTTCCCCCATCCTCACCGTACCGGAAGCTGTAGGGGGGGGATTTAGATAGGCGATAATAATCGCCACTCAATTGTACCAAGATCGACTTTGTTTAAAGGAGAAAGAGCAATGACAATTTAGGAAAAGTTGCAAATTGGAGTGATGGTTCTGCCCGAGGGCGGGAGAAAAATGAAAATTATTAGTTAATTGATTTTGTTAGGATTAAGATACATAGTCTCTCGATAGAAATGGACTTTTTCTGATCTTTTGAAGCGAATTCCTTCTTGAAAAAGTGGATAAATGGAGGAAGAAGAGACAAATAACAATAATTTAACATTGAATGTTTACGCGTCATAAAATCTTAGAGGCGGAAGAAAGAATTTTATTTCTATAGATTTTTTGCGTTGATTTTATAAATTTGCCATGTTTTTTTTGTTTTTCCTATCTTTAGAATAAAAAGTTTTTGGAAAACAATAAAATAATTTTGTAATAAATAGGGTTCGGACTTTTTAGGGAAAAAGCCTAAGCCAAAATAGGGACCTATTAGGAAGCAAAAAAAAAAAGGCTAAAATAGGGAGAAAATAGGGATAAAAGTAACGAAATAGGCAAAAATAGGCAATTTTTTTGTATTCAATATAAAATTGAAGATTTATAAAAAAAAGTTCTTTCGAAATTTTTTCAAAAAAATTGTAAAAAAAATTGAAATATTTTTAGAAAAAAACTAAAAATTTTACTAAAATTTTCGGAAAAACTAAAAAAATTTCCCAAATTTTAGAAAAAAACTAAAAAATTTCAAAAAAATCTAAAATTTTCAGTTTTTATTGCATTTTTCTGAAGAATTTCTTTAAAAAATGGGCAAAATAGGGAGAAAATAGGGAGAAAAAAAGCACGAAATAGGGAAAATTTCAGCCGGGGTTAAGAAATAGGGAAAATAGGGGAAAAAAGTTCACCAAAATACACTTAAATATGTCTAAAAACGCTTTTTTGAGCATTTCCCTACGTTTCCATGTCTTTAAAAAAATAGGGAATTCCCTAAAAGTCCGAACCCTAGTAATAAAATCATGTCAAAATTCAATATTTTCTCTAGCGGCTGCCGACATCCCCTTAATAAGTGAAAATTTCCCATAAACCGCAAAATTTAACCAATTTTTCTCCAATTTTTTTTTCTTTCTTCGGAGCCACTCTCAGCTGTTTGGCTATATTCTCTGGGAGTTTTTATTTTAAATTTATTTTCTCTACAAAAAAAGAGCCTTTAAATGTTCCTAACTGCATATTTTCGACCTTTTGGCATGTTTCGCTTTTTGCGGTCATATTCCGCATATTTTGGACATGCCACTTTATTTGATATTTAGGTCATTTTTTCCAACAAAATTGTGCATATTTTATGTTTAAAAAAAAAGCATTTTTTATCAATTTTTGGGGAAAATTGAATTTTTTCTGAACTTTTATTTTATTTTTTGTCTTGAAAATGAGTTAAATATGTTAATAACCAATTTAAATAATTAAAATTTGTTTTTTAAAAATATTTGCATTTTTTTTGGTCTTATTTTGCAAAATTTGCGCAATTTTAGGCATGTTCTGGCATTTTTGAGCATAGATAAAGCGACCCTAATGCTTATGAATTAGAAGGGAAAAAGACTATGTCTGCCCGAGGGCAGGAGAAAAACGAACAAATATATATTTTATTTTTTAAAGGCGATTTATATCAATGCTTCATTTATTTTTTTTATTTATAAAGATTGTCCTTTTTTAGAAACCAATGGACATGAAACCGAAAGTGTTCGTCATTTGCACGTAACCATATTTAATTTAAATTCGCAAATCGTAATTTCTGAAAAATCCTAAAATCGAATTAACAACCATATCGAAAAAGCAAGAAAAATCAGATTTTAGATCTTATTGATATCAATAATTTTTGAAATTATTTCCATAAGGAAATCCGTTTTTTTCTGCGCACTCAGAATATTTGAACTTTAATTGATTTTTAAGAAAATGAATTTTTGAAACAATACATTTTGCCAAATTTCATCAATTAGTCCATATTTTCCATTTTTTGTGTCCATATTTGAGAAAAATTTTCATCTTTTTATACATATTTGATTTTTTTGATCCATATTTTATGGCCATATTTTGCGATTTTTAACCATATTTGTGCCAGTTCCTAATGATGTTTTTGAAATTTTAAATTAAAATAATTTGTTATTAAAAAAATCTTACAATTTTTTTGTGAAAGATAAATTTCTAAAAATTTTATCTGCTTTAAAGTGGAATCTGGGAATTTATTAAATAGATTCTGTTTTGTGCATAAAATCCAAAATATCCTAATAAGGAAAAATACAAGTAAGAAATTCAAGAAACACATTTTTAACGAAATTAATTTGTTCAAAAATTTTCTAATGGTCCCTATCCCTTCTCAAAAAAATTGCTCAAAAATTCACAAAAAAAATTTCAAATTCCGGCAGCCCCTATGGGGACCGCAACTTGTAGACTGATCCACAACCAAAAATCGTAATTTCCTTGAAACGTAATCCGTAATTACATACATCCCTAGTGCCCATCTTCTTGCTTTGGTGATTGGCCTTTCAATTCATATGTCTGCCTGCGGGCAGGAGAAAAATGAATGAGCTATTGTAAATGTCACTTTCTAAAATGTTTTTGGACTTTGATGCTGGCAAATTTTTTTTTATTTTTGCAAAAATAAGTAAGATGACAGTTTTTTACAATGTTAAGCAAGAAAAAAAGTCAAAATTCTCTGCTTTAAGCTCAGAATAGCCTGGAAACCAAATAAAAAGCGTTTTTTGGCTTGATTTGAGTCCAAAAACATCAACTTTTTTTCGTCGATATTTTGATATTTTTCGATATTTTGGACTTTATGACGATATTTCGATATTATGTACATCGATATCTTCGGTGATTTATTGCCATTTCTGGGAAATTCTTTAGCAAAAATGCATTAAAATCCGAAATTCGCAATTTTTTTTTTGAAAAATTTTCTCCAAATTCAAAAATACACCCCCTAGGAATGGCATTTTTTAAGTATTTTTATGATTTTTTTTATTTTAATCGAACTTTTAGATATTTTATGCAAAAGGTTATATATTCTAAAATTGCTTAATTTAATATAAATGGGTCAAAATTTTCATTTTTTTGTTTGTAAAATTCATATTGTAATTGGATTTTGATGAAATTTGAAAAATACACCCCTAAGAATGGCTACTTTATGTCGATATTTGCAGATTGCAGATTTATAAGTATTTGCAGCTTTGTCTTTTCATAAATTTGTCAAATAAAAATAAAAATTTGTTTATGAAATGGGTCCAAATTCTCAAAATTTGCAAATTTACAATCATTTGTTGTTCGATCTCCCCACCCGGGATCGCGAATTGTGTATGGTCTGCCTGAGGGCAGGAGATAAATGAAAATGAATTTGATGAAAAGTTAGTAGCTTAGTAGGACAAGGCTATAGGTTCGCTTACGATGCTCTTAGATTCGCCAAATGTGCTCAAAATATATCAATTTATTAAGAATGGCAAAATGTGTAAAAATCCAAATTTTTTTACTTTAAGCTACTTTATTTAGGGAAATGATTAGAAGCATAAAATTCTGTCCAATTTTCTTCAAAAAAATTTTTAAACGAACATTTATATTTGCTTATTTTTTCGAATAGAAATGAAGAAGGACAGAAAATCTACAAACCCAGGGCCCGGGTTTCCCTTCCAACTCTTCGACTTCACTAGCCCAATGTCATCTCTGGGGACCCAGCACCTATCACTCACTTTATAATGCTCAAATTATTCACAACAATTTAATGTTCATTGATTATTTGATGTTCACCTAATAACAGTGTGAACCTCGAATGACTACCGTTTCAATTCCCTTTTTTATTTATTATTTTAGACCCGTTAAATTCATTCAACTCGGCAATTTATCGAGTTGCTCCCTTTTCATTGCAAAGAAAAATATTAGATTTTTTCTAAGGAAAAATGTTATTTAGCTGCTAGTTCAATTCGTGCTATCTGGGCCAATTATGTTTTCCTCTTCTTCTTCAGCAGATCGATTAACTTATTCTACCCGTCTCTTCCAATCGATCCATCCTCCTGCCGATATGTATTATCAAATTAAATTTCACCATGTCCTCCTTCGCTTTGCCAATCCCCCACATCACACAATTCACTTCATTGTTTATCCCAACGTCCCGAAATGCCTTATCATTATTTCTGAATTTTCCTATGATGAATTCATATTAATAATAAAATCCCTAGAAATGACTGTCATATGCCATATATCGGATATATGCCATATATCCAAAATACCTAAAAAAAATTAAATTATCTTATAAATGCTTTATATTTAGTCCACAGAAAAATATGCCTTTGTCAACAAATTTGGATTCTAATCATCATTATCATCAATGTGTCAGTGACATTAGATTCTCCTCCAGGCGTCGACAACTTCCCATCCGAATTGTTCTCCTGTTACTCTTCATTTTCACCCTCAATTTACCCATCCTGCCAACCGTTTTATGCGCCCGCCGACGATGGGAATCGAATGGGATGTTCCAGCGAGATGTTCGCCTATTGGGCCGAGTACCAATTCCATCGGGTGATCTCCGATACCGGACAAGAGATGGAAAGCTCTTAAGGCTGAGGAAAAGTGAGTGGGGGAGGAAGGGAAATGGAACATAGCTCGGCAAGGGGGGTCAGACCCCCTCCCCACTTCGCCGCAAGTGGGGTCGGGTAGGCGG
>LDKF01000763.1:14391-30587 GCA_001026735.1 Rotylenchulus reniformis | reverse complement strand
AATGAAATTTATAATCATAGATAATTTTATAGTTATGCAATAAATAAATTGAAATTTTAAAAATATTTAGTTTGCTAGAGCATAAAATGTTGAACATGACAATTTGAACAGATAAAAAGCAACGATTAGGCGTGATTAAGCGATTCGTAGAAAAATTCAAAAACGACGCTTTTTAATTAAATATTAGAACAGATCTAAAATATCAAGGTATAACAATGGTAAATTAGTAAATCAATTAACCATCGCATTCCGCGTGACAGGTGTTCCTGTTCGACTTCGATGCCGGAACTGTGGAAGTGATGCGCACCCAGCGCAACATCCTGAACTCGCTGAAGAAGCGCATTGACACGCGGAAAATTGTGGGGCCTGCATGGAAGAAAGCCGATGAAGAAGATGATGATGATAGTGATGAGAGCAGTAGCAGTAGCACAGATGATGATGAAGAAGAGGAGGAGGGAGAAGAGACGAAGAGCAAATGGAGGATGAGGAAGAGGAGTAAGACGCCAATAAGACGGAAGAGGGCCAAGAGCAAGGAGGTGAAGAAGGAAAGCACATGAGGAAGAAACGGAGGATGAAGAAGGAAGAAGAAATGAGATAGAGGAAGTTAATATCCTAAAATTGCAATGTTTGGCAAATTTTTGGTAGAAAGAGTTATGGTCAGATCTTTGGCCATAACTTGGCCATTCAATAACTTTTTTTCTACTTGACCAAATCGCATAGTTGTTCTTGCAAGTGTATATCAGACATTTGGGGCTATCTTTTTACCACCAAACTCGTTTCTCTAGGTTCCTGAAAAAGTTAAATCATTTTTCTAGCGCGAAGGGGAAATGATGGCAGGGGGAATGATCTGCTTCGTTGCAACCAGTGCTCGGAAAATCGTACTTTGCTCGTATTCGTACTCATACTTTGTACCGGCTCTTTTGGACCTCTCGTATTTCGTATTCATACTTCGTACCTGGCCTTTTGGGCCTCTCGTATTCGTACTCGTACCTCGTATCGGCCTTTTTTGACCCCTCGTATTTCGTACTCATACTCGTACCAGCCAAAAAGGCTCGTACTTCGTACGTACTCGTACTTTTTTCGTACTTTTCTCGTACCTAGTGAAAAAATCACAAAAATTCAAAAAAAAAATATTCTCGAAAATAAATGCCATTTTTGGAAAAAATCTTAAATTGTGAAATATTTTTTGTTAAATGACATGAGAATTCAAGTTTTTAATCGTTTATCTTCGCTATTGCATTTATGACCAGAAGAATGCAATGTGAGTTGGTCATATATCGGATCCTTTTTTTCCTAAAATGTATACCCCTATAAAAAAAACTCACAAAAATTTTTCGGTGTGAGATCATTTTGGGGGAGTCGCTGGCGAGTAACAAAATATTTCAGTAATTTAGAGTAAAAAAAATTTGAAAATTTGAGACCATTTTCGTAAGAAAAATTGACCAAAAATTTCGAAATTTCGCCAAAAATCCTATTCTTATGGGTGCTTGTTGGTACGAGTTTTTGGGCAAAAAATGGGGTCGTACTTCGTACTCGTAGTCGTACCGGCCCTTTTTGGCTCCTCGTACTTCTTACTCGTACCTCGTACCGCCCTCTTTGGATCCCTCGTACTTCGTACTCGTAGTACGAGTACGAGTAAGAGTACGAAGTACGAGTACGAGTTCCCAGCACTGGTTGCAACCCATTCCTTATAAATCGATCCAAATGAAATCCATAGAATGAGTTTGCTGTCAAAAAAATAAAGCAAAAATTTTCTACAAATGGTGCCTTTTTTCAAAAAATTTTCTACAAATGCAAAAATTTTCTACAAATGCCAATTTGAATTGTTCTCTCACAAGTCAGAGAAAAAAATAAGGCCAATATACTATGAATTTGGCCAAAATCTCCTATTTTGGTCATAATTTCTTTTCACAATGGGTCAATTCGAGCAGACCTAAGCTCATTTTATAGCTTCCCCTTCCCCGGATCTTTCTTTCAAAAATGCTTCTCGAAGATGTATAAGAAATTTTTTTCTCTATTATCGTTTTTTTATTCAAAAATACCATAATATCCAGTGTAAAAAGTCTTGTTTTCCGAGACTCAAAACTCGAATCCGAGACCAAAAAAACTCGATTCGAGACTCGAAACCCGCCATTTGTCGGCAGCAAAATATATAGAAATTTGTGCACATTGATTTTGAACTCCATTAATTTGGCCACATCCAAATTCGACAATTCCCCCCCCCCCTCTCCCTTCAATTTTTCATCAATAAATGATTTGTGTTTCCAACTAATGTAAGAAATATAATTTATTATGTTGTGTATTTGCTCTATAATAATTTTATGCATTTATGACATTCACGATCCCGTTCACAAAATTTCAAATGTTGAATCCAAAATTTACACAAAAATTGATGAATAATAATTTAAAATTTAAAATTATAAGTATAATATTTGCTAAAAATATAGATTTATTGCTTTGATAAAAGTTTCTACCTCATATATTTATTTCATATACCTAAATTTTATATTTTATAACCAGTTTTTAATCTTATTCTTTTATATTTTACGATTCATGAGAATATATGCATATAAATTGCATCGATCAATTATTCTACATTTGGATTTGTCTGTGCTGGATTGCGCCCTATTCAATAGGTACATCGCATTTTTACAAATAATATTAAATCAATTTAAAATAATAAAGATAAATTGTTCAAAATTCGGAAACAATCTCATTCACTCAAATAATGACTCCAAGAAATCGTTTTTTAATACAAAGTCGTAAAACTTAATTTTTAGGGTAAATTTAAATTGCTTCCCAAAAATCTACAACTCATTCGAAATGTCAAAAAAGTTCAAAATTTTCGCAATCATCCGAAATTTATTCAAAAATCGCCAAATGCACATCAAATCAAATCTTTTTTATATTTGTAAACAAAATTCAAAAGGCCAAAATGTCCGCAATTTTCTGCTCTAGATTATAGTCCTTTTTGTTTTTTTTGAATTTCAATTTTTGTGAATATCAAAAAAATTTATTTTAAGTTTTTTCTTTGTTAAAATGATTTTTCGGAATTTTTGATTAGTTAAATTTAGGATAGATAGGACATGGTAAATCGACGATAAAAATTTACAATATATTTTTTTAAAATTTTTCCGCCTTTTATAGATGCCGCAGGTTGTAACGGTCACTTTGATGTGAACGATGTGCCAAATTACAATAATTTTTGCAAAAATTTGAACAACCAAATTGAAGGCCATGAGAGCCAGGAACATGGCGATGATGAACAACTTCAGATTTGTGCCATCCAGTTGGGCATTTTGTGCTCTCTGGAAACATTGGACAGACGATATTCGCGGACAAAGGGTACCGAAAAATGAAATTAATTGTAGGAAAACAAAATATTATAATGAGTTTTTGGAAATAAAATAGGTGAAAAATTCAGGAAACGCAGAAAAATCGCCAATATGACCACCGTACACATAAAAATTGGACATCATTAGGCCAAAAACCAATTTTAAAAAGCAACTAGGTATCGTTTAGTAAAAAATCTAAAAAATATAAGGCTAAATATCGTAAAAATGATGATCAAATTGAAATTTTAATAGGAAAAAATAAATAAAATTTCTTTAATCACGTTTCTTACTTGGTTCAATGTTGTACAAAAAGGCGTTATCAAAATTTTTTTATTTTGATTTTCATCAGATCAACCTCCTTTCAGTCAATAAAAATCAAACCTTTTGATATATACATAAAAATGAATAATTTATGGGGTGAATCCTTAATAATTTTATTTTTTTTTATTTCAAAGTCCGTTTACCAAAATAAATTTTTAGGATTTGAATGATTTTAATAAAAATTTGGTCCAACAATTGGAATATAAAACAAAAAATTCAGGAAATCGCTTTCGCCGTCTTCGTCAGGTTGAAAATCTCCGATTTCCGCGTGCCGGAAGTGCTTCCGTGCCGCGGCACCGCTTTCCGATCTTCCGCTTCCGCACCCAATTGTCCTTCTCCTTCCGGCATTTGCGTAACTCCAATTTTGGCATCGATGAACACAGATTTGTGGGCATTTTATGTGGTCGAAAATGGACATCGATTTACAATACGGGTGGAAAAAGTGGATCACTGTTCTATCGATCGGAGGATGGCAGGCAAAATTTAAAGAAAAATCGAATTTTAATTATTTATTTATATATTATTAAGGAAATTAATTTAAAAGTTATCAATTATGATTAAATGTTTATTAACATCGAAAAAAATAAATTTATGGAATTTTAAATTATACTTATAATCGTAATTAGGACCGAAGAATTTTGCTTTATTTATTTAGCGAATTAATTTATGAAAATTTTTTTAAAGTCTTAATGACCCTAGTGAATAATTTAAAAAAAAAAGTTTTTTGGACTTTTTCGGCCAAATTTTCACTCAAAATGGAATAGGTAGAAACAAGGACATATTTATTTTAAAATTTTGAATACATAAATTATTTTGAGATAAAAAACCTTGCTGTTTTAGATTATTTTGAGAACATAGTTGGTTGGAATATGAATAATTTTCCACACTTAATTAATCCAATTTTTTTAGTCCGATTAAGGGTAAGACCAGCTCCGAATTTTTTGTTTGATTCTCCTATTATGAATTATTAAATTTAAAATTACAAAGTTGGTCTTAATCCGGAATTTTTTTAGGGTTTTCATGCATTTTTCTTGTTTTTTAAGATATTTTCTAACAATTTTTGGCCCCGAAAAAATCCACAATTTTCCCAATTCTTCGTCTATGAAAATTTACGAATATTTTTATGGGGTTTTTGATGGTTTATATTTATAGATATATAATCAAAACGATGAAGCATAAGGAGGCCCAATTTTTGGCCCGGTTTTTGGCGGACTATCGACGGAGGTGGGACGACGAGGCCATTCCGACACTTTTGCCCAAATTTTTTGGCCTTTTTTCCTACAAAAGAGTTGGGGCCAAATGGATGCATTTTATGGTGATGAACAACCTGTTCCCGGCCGACGTGAAAATGCACTACAAATTCGACTTGAAAGGTTCAACTTATGGGAGGAATGCATCCGTAGAGGAGTTGAACAGGACAAGTCCCATTTTGAAGGTGCGTGAAATAATTATTTTAAATTGGTATGTAATTAATTAAATAGAATAAGAGAACAAGGCTGCTAGGATAATTAAAAAAACGCTATATTTAGCGGTAAAAAATGCCAATCAAATTGAAAAATATGTTAAATTTTCAAGAAAATCTTAAATTTATGCGGAAATTCGAACAAATATAAATGCGAATTTTTAGAATAATTTTAAGACATATTTTTTATTTATAATTAAATTCGTTTTAAGTTTAATTGGCCATAGTATTGGGTTTTTTTAACGTCTTGGCACAACTTATTCCAGTTATATGGTTCCATTCCGGCCTTTTTATGGGTTGCAGTGATTTTCGATTACTTAATTTTTTATTTACATGAAGTAAAAACTAATACATATTATAATTAGATTTTTTGAATGTTGAAGTAAATAGCCAAAAAAATACAATAATGGTAATCATGTTTTTTTTTGAATTTGATTATTTGTTTTCGTTTTGGATCCATTATCCCTGCGATTTTTTTTGGTTACCAACACTAGTAAACTATGGAATTTATTGGACCTTATAGGTTTTTTATGAAAATTTAAAAAAAAACCTTCAACTTCTATATTTTTAGCGGGAAAGTTTTTCGCTAAAATTATTTTTCGCTTTTTCATTCAGATTTAATAAATTGAAGCCATTTTTCGCGCACTTCAGGACCTTGACTTTGGCCATATTTTCGGCCGTTCCGGAATTCTTTTGGACCGGAGCATTTACCGCAGTTTGATGGTGGCAATCCGATGGGATGGGCACTTTTTGGAGCGCCGAAAGATCATGGATTACAGTTTGTTGCTAGGAGTTCACAACCTAGAAGAGGGCAAAAGTGCCGAAGAGCAAAGTGCCGAGAGGGCAATGCGACTTCAGGAGATGCCGGAAGGCATCCGGTATATAGAAAAAATGATTTTTTTTATTGAATTTGCGCAGAAAGACTTACAAGTTTGCAATCATTTTTTACAACTAAATTTAGAATTGCAACTATCGAACCAATTGAAATTCGGATTTTTGATTTTTTGACGGAAATTTTCCGTTTTGGCCATTTTAGCTAATTTTTGCTCCATTTTTTATCATGATTTTTTTTAGATTAAAGGACTGACATGAGTCCGATTGGCTTCAATTTTATCAAATTGTGTCTTTTTTAAATTTATCCATTTTATTATTTAAAACTCTAAAATAGCTTTTTGTTTGAAAATTCAACCTATAAGCGAAAATATATCGAGATCTTAAAAATAAAAGTCTATAATTGGAGAAAATTCGGGTTTTCTTGTTCATTATTACCTGGAAAACCCCTATTAAAAAACATAATTGTCTATCGAAATTGGTCTTCGAAATAAAATGAAAAATGATATTTTTCCGACAGGTATTGGTACTTTCTAAAAATCAATGCCCTCTACGGCCCACTGAACATCCTTCCGGCATGGAACTCGCGGGGTCAGAAACTGCTTGTCTACATAGGGATCATCGACATTCTGCAGACATATGGGTTAGAGTTTGGCAACTCTCGGTGGTTTAAATATTATGGCACTTGGAAAATGGAGAGCTTTATGTTAAGAAAGTGCCACATTGGTGAAGTCCATAACAAAATCCAAAATTTTCCAAAAATTCACAAAATTAGCGATCTAACCTAATCCATTTGTTTTTTTTATAAAAAAATACATTTTAGATTTAATCTGCCAAATTGGTAAAATGCGGGAAAAAACTATAAAATTCAAAAATCCTTTGGTTAATTATTATTCGGTTGATAAATTGCTGAAATCAAAATAAACGGATAGAATTTTGGTAGGAGAGTTTTCACAAGTATTTGCAAATTTGATATTTTCATGCTAATTTTTTTGAATAAATAATCGATACGTTGACATTTAACTTTTATTTTTTTGTTGGGGTCAATGACCCCCGAGACCCTCGACCAATTCCTTCCATTTCAGGTACCGTAAACGACTTGAACACCTCTTCAAATGGCTGCTGTTCCAGCGCAACTTTTCGGTGGCCAAACCCCGGGTGTATGCTCGCCGGTTCCACAACCATATGGCCCAGTCGATATTTAGACCCGACACTTTTTTGTAGAATTATTCGTTTTGTTTATGGTATTATGTTTTCAATTTTCGACCATTGTTGGTACCAAAATTTCAATTTTTCGATTTTTTAGTGACCCCAGAAATTCCACCAACTCCATACATGATCCATGACATTGATCAGTGTAATATTACTAAATTGTTTTTTATTAATTAATGATGCGTTTATACCTCATGTTTGTGATTTTTTGGCTATAAAATTCAACACATAATTCCTTTATTTATTTATCCAATAAAAAAATTACAATCAAAGGATGATAATCGCCAAGTTTCATATAATTGCCAACCATATATTGTTCTATCAATTTCGACGATTACTTTCCCACAGGAATGCCAGCTTAAAAATAAAAAAATAATATAGCAGCAATAATAATAGCCTTTACAGAATGGCATAAGCCTGTTTTTTGCGCCTAATTTTTTCGTATTTTTTCTAAATTTTAATGCCTATTTTTTCAATTCATAAATTTTAAAAAATCGTTTTCATAACCTTTTAAATAGAAGTAATTTTATTTAAATTTTGATTTAAATTCTTGGTATTTTTAGCCTCCAAAAGCATTGAATGATCGTTAAAGACCATTATGTTTTCTCGGTTTGTTTTTCCTATTGTACGATATCTTGTACATGATTTTTTTTACTTAATACAGTATGCACAATTGCATTTTTGTGCAGTATTTTGCATCCCATAAATGTGTTACACTAACCCGCGCGCATTTGGTCCGTCTCAATTTTGTTCTTCAACGCCTTGTAGCCCACAACCGCGATGCCTGTTCCAAGCGCAACGCCTCCCACAACTTTGGCCGCTTTCCGCTTGTCCACACTCGACGCCGCATTGCGCAGTTTCGTTCCGGCACGCCTTACACTCTGGACAGGGCGGCGAGAGCGAGTGCGGGTGTGGGTGGAGGAGGAAGTGCGATGACGGGAGTTGGAGGGCCGAGATTGGTCATGTTCTTAAAGAACTTTGAAGAAATTTTTTTTTCGGAACCGGAAAGGGTCCGAATCCGAACTACCGGATCCGAACGTTCTTCAACCAATTCGAAAATAAGGGTTGTGCCGGAACCGGTTCGGAACTTCTAGTTTCACATCAAAACCCGGAACCCGTTCGTAACCCGGTACAAGCGACCCAAGATCTGATACCGCTTCTAATGCCCGATCTTCTCGGTTTCAGGATTTTTCAGGTTCCATTTTTCAAAAAATCTTATTTCATACAACCCTTAAAAAGTTCCTTCAGAAGATGGACATTGGAAAAAACTAGTTTTATTTCATTATATAAAGGGAAAATTTTTTTATAGTTTTTTTTTGTCAACAGGCAACTTGGAGGCGGCTATGATTGAGAATTTAAAAAAACATATTAGCCTAAATATTGAAAAGCAGAAAATTAATATTTTTATGAAAACCCAAAAAAACTCTTTATACTATATGACTAAATTTTTTTTTAGGATTGTCTCCAAATTTTCATTCTCAATTTTATCCGTTCCAAAGCTTCATGTCGCAATTTTAATTTTTTTTCAAAATAGTGTACATTTTTTACTTTTATGATGTGGCCGTTCCTCCTCCTCCCCATCGCTGTCCTCCAGCAACTCTCTGTTCCTTTTTGCGGTGCCATTTGAAAGTTGGAAAATTATGGCCAAAATTAAGGGAATTAACAGTAGGGAATAATTCATAGAGAAAATTTTTTTGATTCCACGAATAAATTTTTTAAAAAGCGACAAATGGATGGGTTGCCAAAAAGACAAGCTGAGCAAATAATCGCAAAAATTGTCGAAAAAATTGTCGAAAAGTTCAAACATCCAATGATCACGAGCATTTTATAGAACTCGAAATATGAGCAAAAAAGTTTCTGGAACATAAGTTAAAATTACAAAACCAAAATTTTATGATCATATTTTAAAATACAACACAACATTTGTATATTATTGTAAAATTTTCTTTAGAAAACTTATTTATTATTCATGGTTGTTCGTCAGATTTTCTTCTTTTTTTGCATTAAAATATATATTATATTTTTATAATAATAAAAATTATTTAATCATTCATGGTTATCAATTATCATCAGATTTTTCTTATTTTTTACATTTTACATATTTGCATATTTTAGATTTTTTAAAAAAATGTAATTTTTAAACATATTTGTAGGTGGATCTGTTGAAAAAATATTTTCCAATATAAATTTATTTCATATTCCTAAATAGTTTTTTTTCTATTTTTTAAATAAATATTTTATTTTTAAGGGCATTTAATGATGTAATAAAACCATTAAAATTGCCATTAATCGAAAATATTAATTATTTTTTGTTTATTTCCATGTATAAGTCATTAAAAATAAAAAAAATATTTTAAATTAATTACAGTAATCTTGTACATTTTTTTAAATTACACCAGGCAAACATATATCTTCAATCTTTAACAATCAGTATAAAAATAATAATAATTTAACAAATAAATATGCTTTTAAAAAATATTTTAATATTGTTCTTAGACAGTCGGAATATTAAATTTGGACAATTTTTATTTATTAAATTACATCAAACTAACAAGTAAATTATAAAATATGGGTATAAAATTTGTAAAAATTTTAAAATAATGTCTTTAATCATTAATCAAAATTTAAAAAAAATGATGCAAAATCGCGTGATAAATGTGATAATTATGACTCATCATCATTCATCCGGTAACACATAAACAAAATGTTAATGGCGAAATGTTAAGGGATTCAAATTTTGGGTGACAAATAAATACAGGGTGAATTGCAAAATTATTTATTTATTTTAATATGAAATAAATTAAGAATATTTTTATTCCAGTTAAAAATGAATAAATTGTTTATTTTAATTTTGTTGTTGTTTTGGCTGGCCATTCTGGGCACCGATGGAACGGGGGCGAAGAAAGGAAAGTGTTTCCAATTAATAATTATTTTAATACCATATTTCCTTTTATTAGGACCCCGAGGATCTTATTTTTCATCCATCTTGAGAGGGGGTCTATTAAGAGAGGGGACTAATTGCAGCAAGGGAATTAATAGAGGAAATAAGGTAGGGGACATTTCAGTGTGGCTGTTTCTGTGTTGAGACTATGAAATTGCTTATAACTAGGGTGGCGGAATTCCCCGCGGGGACGGGTCACCGCGGGGACGGGGACTGGCGACCCTCGCGGGGACGGGGACGGGGACAGATTTTCACGGGGTCCCCGCGGGGTCCCCGCGGGGACAAGAAATTTTTCTAAGTCTTTTAATTATTGAAAAAAAAATTTCGAAAAAAATTTTTCCGTCATTAAAAATTCATTTGAAATTAATTAAAAATTATTCTTTTTTATTATTAAGCCATTTTCAAATTTTTCGATAAATCAGGGCACTGTGAAAAATTTTCGAGAAATCTTGGGTCTATAAAAATTTTTATAAATTTTCGAAAAAAAATTTCNAGGGTAGGGATCAGTATGGCGCAGGCAGGTTTGTCCCCACTTTGGGTTGCCGATTTCGAGTTCCCGATTACGCTATAGTTCTGTCGGCGGCCCCGATAGGGACCGCCGGAGAAAAATTTTCAATATTTTCGAACATTTCTTAAGAAAAATTGGTTTAGAAAATTTTATTTTTCCGTCATTTTTTCCCATTTCTCCCAAAATTAATTATCAATTTTGGCCGATTTTCCCATTCTTAGGGGTGCATTTTGTCCCCGTGTCCCCGCGGGGACAAGGCCGCGGGGACGGGGACTGGTGACCCTCGCGGGGACGGGGACGGGGTCCCCGCGGGGTCCCCGCGGGGAACGGGGACCCCGTCGCCACCCTACTTATAACTCTGCTTAAAAGCATCTTAGAAAAACGAATTTGGTATCAAAATATAGGACTAAATGTCTGTTATAAATTACAAAAGAGACATCTGGATTGGCCAAGCGCAAAAAAAGTTATGCCGAAATTAAGCACAGATCGTGATTTGTGCCAAAGATGTGGCCATAACTTTTTTTTGCACCCCGACAGGGGCCGCCGGAGAAAATTTTGAATTTTGGCACGATTTTGTTAAGAAATTTGGTCATTTTGCCAACTTTTATTCCTAAAATAGAAAAAATCAAAAAACATGGCTAAAAACATGGCAACTTCAAAAACATGGCAAAAAACATGGCAAATTTTCAAAAACATGGCATTTGCCATGTTTCCAGGGTAAATTGTGAGCCCTGATATAAATACAGAAAAAAAAGCTACACTTTTGGAGTTTTTACTTCAAGATGGTTTTTGAAAATTGGCTAATCAAAATTACGGTTGACCCATCGAAGACCCGCGCTTAAAGCACTTGGAAATTTTAAAAAATAAAATTTTCTTGAGATTTTTCTATATATTTTGGCTATTAGCATAATTCACCATCCTCTATTTTACTGCCTGGATGGCGGTTCTTAAAAAGCGCTGCACCTATTGAATGTTCCTCGTAAATATTTTTTTTTCATAGATCATAGATGCCTTTTCACATAGTTTATGTGAAAAATTAAAATTTTGAATATTTTCATAATGGTATAAAATGTTGAAAAAATTTCCAAAGTCCTCGGGTTATTCGAACATGTTCCAGAATTTTCAGAGATTTAGGATTTTTGAAAAAATTTTTTAATTAATTACTAAAAATTATGTAAATATTTTCAGATGAAAAATCAAAAGACAAGGCCGTTAAATCAAGAGATCATACACCAAAATCAAGTGATTCAAAACATAATACCCCGAAATCAAGTGATAAGGCAAAAGGGAAATTGGCCGAATCAAGTGATCAGACGAAGAAATCGCCCAAACTAAAATCGAAATTGACTGATCTGGAGGGGAAATCAGAGAGATCAACTCCTCATCGAGAGGAAAAATCACATGATCCGAAGGAGAAATCACCAAAATCAAGTGATTTGGCCAGAAAATCAAGTCATAAGTCCGGTAAATCAAGTGAAAAGGTGAAAAAATTCCGACATGGGAAAGGAAAATCAAGTGATGAAGCGTCAGGTTAGAGCAGAAATATGGCCAAAAATACTTAAAAATTTTATATATTTGTATAATTTTGTAACTGTTTTTTTGCAAAAAAAATTCAACCAGGGTGGCGATTTCCAAACTCCAAAACATGGTACCGATAGTAAAAAACATGGTAAAATCATGGTAATTTTTTTTCAAAAATCATAAAACATGGCGCCCTTTTAAATCGGTTTAAAATTGTGAATAAATCATCAGATAAATTTTTCTATTCATTTTAACATTTTTTTGAGAAATTAACGTTTTCGAGAAAAGTTTTTTGTAAGAAAATTTTAATTAGCATGGAGAGGTGACGGCGGCCCCGACGGATAAGGGCGGCCGGAGAAAATTTTGAGGATTTTGACCCCTTTCCTTATGAAAATTGGCTATTTTTTGATAAATCATGGTATTTCATGGTAATTTAGGAAATCATAGCAAAATCATGATAAGGACCTCAATTTCATGGTAAATACCATGTTTACATGCTAATTTCGCCACCCTGAATTCAACATAAAATTATTTTTTAGGGAGAATTTATGATGTTGGAAAAGAAAAGTTCATCAAAAATTTTACTTACAAAAATTTCTTACAGAAGGTTCGAACCTCTTACTCTACATATGCTAGAAAAAAATGCCATAACCATTCTGCCACAAAGCTCCCACTCTGAAAAACTTGGTTTCTCCGTTTTTTCAATTCAAACCAGCGATTTTTGAATTTTTTTCTGAAAATTTGAATTCTTTTTTGAAAATTTCAAAAAACATCCAAAAATTAGACCAAATCGTCCAAAAATTTGGTCATCTAAACTGCCGATAAATCAATAATTTTTATAAAAATATTAAAAAAAAAATTAAAAAATATATAATTTACTATTTTCGCCAAAAGGATCGGACTATGGAATGGACAAGCAGCTCCGACATCTGAAGGTGGGTTCATCGGATGAGGAGACATCGACATCCGACAATTCGGACCCTACGCTGAGTCCACAATGGCGAATGACATACCGCGCAGGGAGTGCCCAGGGTCGAAATTTTTTTCAAAAAATAACAAAAATATCATTGGCCATTTTAAATGGGATACATTAGAGAAAAAAGTTAAATTAAATTTATTGGGGGTTTTTTGTAATAAAAATGCAATATTTTCTAAATAAGTTACAGTTTTGTATCGCTAAAACAAGCTATCAAAAATGCATAAAAAATAAGCTTAAATTGTTTATAAATAAAAAAATCAATTAATAAGGTCTAAAAAATAGAATTCTAAAAGTTCATACTTACTTTCGGTAATTGGATGAAAAAGTTCAAAAATTCAAAATTTATTCGGGAAGGATTCAAAAATCCAATCAGTTCATTTTTGATTTCGATGTCCCAGCCGGGAATCTGTTCCCGCATTAATTTTTTAAGAGTTAAAATTTTTCTTTTTGTTCAAACCAAAATCAATCAATCGAATTTTCATTTCTTAATGCTTATCAACGAGTACAATGTAAGAAATCCCAATATAAATATGTCGTTTAATTTTTTTGGAAAGATTATCAAATAAAAAAATTGAAAAGAAAAATCTTGAATTTTACCAATTTTGCTTTCCTATTTAGCAAGCAAGAATCGAGCAGATTCTGTCACAGGTTCAGACACCGATTACCGAAGGCATCGAGGAACAAGTTCGGATTCAAGTTCCGGCAATTCAACAACATCGGATGGGGAGCAAAACAAGAAAAAACGTGGTAAGACACTTGGATAAGAAAGTGCCAAGAAGAGTGGTAAGAGCTCCAAAATGGGGTCCGCCATGCAAAATTCCCATGGATAAAAAAGATATACAGGCTCAGATTTTCGGAAAAATTTTTCACAGACCTGTTTGTTCAAAATTTTTACTACCTTAGTGTTCAAAAATTTACAAGTCAAATATTTCCAAGAAAATTGTAAGGACGGACCTTCAATTTTTAAAACTCATAGACTTTTTAAGAATTTACAGGCCTTATTTATCTAAAATTTAAAGGCCATCGGTTTTTCAAAATTTTCAAAGACCTTAGATTTTTCTAGAAAAAAATAATTAAAATTTTCTTTTGATTTTTTGGGGATTTTCTGTCTCTACGCCTCCCAACACAGAGCATGAGCTGAAACATCATCGTGGTAAGAAAATCGATGGAGATCTTGGTAAGAAAAATGGCAAAGCCTCTTCAAAATCGAAAATTGAATACCGTACATCATCCGGAGATATTTCCATAAAACGCATGCCAAGTTACAAACCGAAGAAGAAGAAGAAAAGTCCCAAAAATGAGGAAGACAAAAAGCATTGAAAAATGGCTTTAATAGAGGGATGAGAATGCAAAGAAATTGATATTTCTGTTTTTTTTGATACAATTAAATATTGTAAATTTATTTGAAGAGTGCATTAAATGTAAGATATTTTGTCTTTTATTTTTTACTTTTTTCTCTAATTAATATTGGGTTGATTGTTAAAAATTGGCTACAAAATTAGCAAAATAATCTAGACACTAATTGCTTTTGAAAAATTTTGAACTTTCCAGGAAAATCCCGATTTTTCGGCCAAAATTTTTCCAAAAAATTCGAAAAACTGAAATGGCAAAAATGTGATTAGAATAAATTTTTTTTAAATTAGCTTTTTATACTTTTTGCTCAGCTTTAAAGAAAGTTAATGTTTGATATAATCAATTTCGAAGTTTTTATACAGATTTCGAAAGACTTATTCTTCACAAATTTACCTTTTATTTTTTAGCAAGATTAAATTTTTTTTGTTTTAATTGGCTAAATGGCTTTTTTTCTGAGCCCTAGCACCGGCCCAGCCCCGTTGATTTTGTTCATCAAATTAATTTTCTTTTTTTGCCTTTTATTCATCATCATCCCGCAATTTTCAAATTATCACAATGATTCATTCATCCGTCAAATGTGAAAATTGTATAGTGTTTCTATATCTAACTATATTCATTTTAATTTTGTTAATATGGTCACCCCGGTTTTTACCGTTCTCTCACCTATAACCACAGGATCCGAATTAATCATTAAAAGATCAAAACTGTTATTACTATAACTTGTGCTAAAATTTTAAAAATTTTTCTAACTAAAATAGTCTGTAAATAAAAAAAATTTTCTAACAAAAATAGTCTGTAAATAGATCGACTTGATGGTTGGAAAAGTATAAATTTAAAAAAAGCCTAGACTGAAAGCTAAAACCCGAAACTTTTTTCAAATCGAAGCGAGAGTTTCGAGCAGTTATATTATTTAGCAAAAAATTGCATTTAAAATGCCGTCGATGGCGTCGATTTTGCTCATCGGTGTTGCCCTCGTCGTCGTCTTTCCAATCGCACACGGTGCATTAAATAATAAAAAATAAATATTTTTCAATACTTAGGGCTGTTCGAAACCTGAATATTCCCGAAACTCGTAACTTGTACCCGAAACCGAAACCCGAGACCGAAACCTAAAAAACCCGAAACTTTCTCGACCACCTATACTCCATACACCCTATACTACTCTATAACACAGGCCTCCAGTGCATGAAGAGCGGCCAACCTGGAACTGAATTCTGCAAAGAGGGGAAGACCGTTTGCTCGTCCATTGGTTGTGCCGGTCCCGGAAGAGCTTTTATAATTGGTGCTTAAAATTAGAGTTAGACATTTTGAAAAAAAACACGCGCTAGTGGCATGAGACCGGCGGATAGTGGATTCCAGATTTCTGGCTTGAAAGTCAGAAGCATCTGGTCACTGAAACCAGTTTTTTAATTTAGATTCTGGCCCGGGTTGGAATTTTCGGATGAGCTTGGGTTCTGGGTTCCGGGTCCAGCTCTTGTATGCCCAAAAACCCAACCTCTGGGTTCGGGTCAGTAACCCAGGAAAACCCAGGCCTGGGCGGCCTAGACCAAACCAGAAAACCCAGAGAATTTGGGTTTTGGAGCAGGTTGGAATTTTTGGATGAGCCTGGATTCCGGGTCCAGCTGTGAAAAAAACCAGCAGAATAAACCAAACCCCGGGTTAGGGCCAGAAACCTGGGAAAACCCAAGCCTGAATCCAGACCAAAGCAGAAAACCCTGAAGAATTCGGGTTCT
>LDKF01000761.1:20021-48762 GCA_001026735.1 Rotylenchulus reniformis | reverse complement strand
AAAAAAGAGACATACGCTATTTTTCGAACATTTTGCCAAGAAAAATATAATTTAAATATATTTTGAGTATCCAATTTACCTTATTTTTCACAAATTTCTCATTCTTAGGGGTGTATTTTCAAAACCGAAAAACCGGCGGTTTTGGGGTCCCGGTTTTCGGTTTGGCCGGTTTTGGGACCCCCGGTTTTCGGTTTCGGTTTTGGAGCCAAAAACACCGGTTTTCGGTTTCGGTTTCGGTTCGGTTAACCGGTCGTGAACAACCCTAGTTGCGGCTATCAATACTTGTGCGACGGAATCATGTGTCCAGATTCGACGTGGGAACGCCAGTGCACAACGTGCAGCGATGACCAATGCCAACCTCCTCGTATTGGATGGGATCCATCTATGAACGTTTAGGTTAAATTTTTTTCTTATAAATTAATTTTATATTATTAGACGCGAAAAAGTCGAGAGGACGCGCCAACATATGATTGGACGCATTTATTATTCACTCAAATTTCATGAGCACCATTTTTTATAGATGCACTTTCCTTTTAATCATAGTCTGCTAGATGATTTTTTTTTGTAAATTTTGATTTATTTTTATTGAATAAGGATGAGATAGGAAAATTTTTTTAAAGAAAAATGAAAATATGGAAATAAGGCATGAAAAGGAAATGGAATACACTAGGAAATAGCATTAAATCGATTTCGAGTGCAAAATATATAACATTTTCTATTGAAAAAAGTGCCAAAATGATGCAAAAGTATATTTTTCAATCCGAAAAATAAATTTTCATTGGCCCCATTTAGCACTTTCTCCGCTCCCCCATTATCCCAGCCTGATCTTGAGATTCTTGAGATTCACGAGATCATTTAAAATAGATCTAGTCACAAAGCATCCCGTCACAACTCACTTATGAAACACTAAAAATTCTAATAAATTTCGTTTTTTAAAGTAGGATTTAAATTTTGACCTGATGCGATGGATGGAATGCTGGAGGGGCGAAATGGTGAATAGCTGCAAAAGAAATCGGATGGAAAATAAACCACATAAACTATGTTAATATTGTCAAAAATTAATTATATCGATGAAATTGTGAAAAAGCATATAGAGCCAACTTAAGCAAGAATTGTTTTAACTGGTATTTCAAAATTTTTGTTATGATACTGTCACAGATCCCTAGTAAACTTACTTCTATCAAGTGCCATTTTAGCAAGTTTTGTTTCTATAAATTAAAATTTTGTTTTTGCTTTTTGTTGCAACAACAGTCTAAAAGTACTTCGGTGATCATGTGTGAATAATAATATCTGTACAGCAATTTTTTTTAAAAAATTTCCTGCTTTTATAAGGATTTGTTAAAAATGTCAGCGTCGAATGTCAGCGGATTGAATCCCGTTCATTCCGTTTTTACCCATTTCCCTAGAGCTATTACAACCTATCCCTTGGCCCAGCACGTTTCCAAATTACTATTGGACGTTCTGATCGGACTTTTCCTGTTGTCCGGTACTTTTGCACTTTTTGATTCACTAATCGACGACGATGCCAACACCAAAAATAATGGAGAATTAGGCGACGAGGTTGAACTCGTCTCAGATGACGACGCAAAGGTCAAAAACAAATTTATGGGGTGTAGAATAATTTTATAAATTCCATTTTAAGGGCTATCTAACTCGATATGGCTATATTGGCAGCCCATCACGAGGTTAAAATATTTGTTATCATTCATAAAAATTAATCCCATAAATTAATCAACTTTTTTTTTCTTAATCAAAAATAATCCTTTACAATGTTAAAAAGATTAACGTGGCAAGGGTCAAATTTTTAAAAAATTTAAATTAAATCCTATGCATTTCTGTTTTTATGTAAAATCAAAAAAACTAATCGCTAGTATAGTTCATTTTGATGGCGTCTTTTTAAAGCTTTTATTATTGTAAATGAAATTATTAGAAAGCAATCACATTAAAATAGAGACGATTTTTGAGGCCAAAAATTTGCTTTTTTTATAACCTATAGAATTTCTACTTGTTTTTATCCATGATTTACTTGAACAATTAGTTGCTTGTAAAAAACCCATCTCTCAGACAAAGGTGCAAAAATTTTTTTATGATAATAAATAAATAAATCTCGCACTTTTAGATGCTGGCGAGCCCCGGGCCATGCACGCGTCACCGAACCACCGAACAGCCGAACATCTAATGGGCGATCTATCCCTGGATTCGATCCGTGCGGCCATCCGCAAATTTCAGGTTGAAATAATCGGATTTCAATTTATTGTTTATTGTAAAAATTGTTTTTTGGGGCAGCATACCTATGAAAATTGAGCATTTTTTCTCAGAGAAAACAGTTAATATCAATATTCCACAGGAGTTTGCCGGATTGCCAGCAAGTGGAGAATTGGACGTTCGGAAGCGGAAGAAGATGACGCAACCCCGATGCGGCATCCAAGATGTCCAAATGCCGACGAACGGAGGTCAAATTGAGTGGAAAAGTTGAGCCAAAATAGAAGAAAATAAAGCCCACAAAATGTAGCAAATGCTTTATATAATTTTTAATTGATAGAAGAACCATACTTTGATAAGTTCATACATAAATTTAAAAATTTAACTTGGTTTACAAAAAGGTAGTTTCTAATGATGTATACCGTATTTTCTCTAATATAAGGGTATACCCTTATAATTTTCAACCTAGGCTGAAAGTTACCCTTATAATAGAGGGTACCTTTATATTAGAGGGTTACCCTTATATTTTTCAACCTTTCTGAATGAATTTTTCAATATAAAATCGAATCAAAATTCCAACCATCTTTCACTCTTTTCTTCATCTTACAACAAATAGAATTCACAAATTTCAAGTTCAGTCCGTCAAAAAATTAAGTAGATTCCCGATGCGCCACACTTCCCGATTGAAGAGCCATTCCAAACTTCTTGGCTTGATATCATATATAAATCACATTTGAACTAAGTTCATGAACTCAAATCAAAACTAGAAATACTTTGGCACTCTCTGAAAGAAGGCCTTTTTTTGGAAAAAATTTAACAGGGGCGACTTTTTTCATTTGAAAAACCCTGGAAAAAGCCTGGGCAAAATGAGCAAAAACCTGAGAAAAATATCATTATTTGGGCTCTTATGCAGTTTACCCCCCAAAAAATTCTAAATCCTTCAAAAGTGGCAGAAAAATGTAACAAATATACATTCTTTAAAACTTTTTCTACTTTTCAACTGTTTAAACATCTTTAGTTCTTTTGGAACTTTTGGTTGCTGTTGTTTTCTATAATTTCTGATCTCAATTTACAACTTTATTCAACAACACCAATATTAGTCACATTTTTGTAATTGATTTTACTCTTACTTAAAATGGAACAAGTCAAAAAATCGGTGCTGGGTCTTTAAAAAAAAGCCCAATGTGGGCGTTAAAAAAAGGCCCAATGCGGCCAGTCTGTACGAAAACTTTTTTGTTAGACCAGATAGACCAAAAGTATAAAAGTCAAACTTGTGCAGAATTTTATGCTGATTCGAATGATATAAAAATTATTTCGAAATTCGAACAAAAAGTTCGAAATATCCCCTAAAAAGCCTAATTTTCGGTATTTCGGGAAAGTTTCGAACTTTTTGTTCGAATTTGGAAATAATTTTTATACCATTCGAATCAGCATAAAATTCTGCACAATTTTGACTTTTATACTTTTGGTCTAACAAAAAAGTTTTCGTACAGACTGGCCGCATTGGGCCCTTTTTTTAAAGACCCAGCACCAAAAAATCTAGCAATGCTGAGAACCTGACAAAAAAAGCTGAAAAATTTACAAAAACCTAGCATTTTCCAATCTACAAAGTATTTTGGAAATCCTGTCCAGGCCATTTGACCCTACTGACGAGAAAAAAACATTTCTTTTTTTGGCTCTACAATATTTTTGAGTTATTACCCTTATATTAGAGGATTACCCTTATATTAGAGGGTTACCTTTATATTTTCCAACCTAAACTGAAACTTACCCTTATATTAGAGGTTACCCTTCAAATAGAGGGTACCCTTATATTAGAGAAAATACGGTATTTCATTTGCAAACATAAAGAAAATATCTAAAATTCTTTATGTATTCTATAGATTTTTATAATAATAATCCTAAAAAATTATGTTTCAGATTCCAAAAAAGGAGATTCATTTTTGTTAAAATTTAAGATGGGCAAGAAAAATTAAATAGTTCAGCAATTATCAAAAAATCTTTTAGTTATATTTGTATTGTATTTAAATTCTCGGATCCTATTCAGTCACCTTTGCAGATTATGTGATGAAGTGGCGAAAACGTCGTTTGACTTACCAGATTTTCCACTACACCGATGATCTGCCGGAAAACATGCAAAAGTATTAAAAAATTTTAAAAAATCGACGAATTAAATGCTAAAAATTTCCAGACGTGCCATCCAGATGGCGTTCAATGCTTGGTCCCGGCATGTGCCCTTAGAGTTCTCGGAGGCCAGCGGTTACGGCGGGGATGGCCCTGATATTCGGGTCCAATTCGCGCGTCGATCCCACAACGACCCGTGGCCCTTCGATGGGAGAGGTGAAAATTAAAAAATTAACACAAAAATATTTGGGTAAATTTTGGTATTTTAAGCCCAAATTCATACCGTATTTCCTGTATTAGGACCCCCAGGGGATTTAATTTTCAATCTATTTTCAGAGGAGGTCTATTATAGGGAGGGGAATAATTGCAGGGAGAGGATTAATATAGAAAATACGGTAAGTATAAGTTGAAAGCGGAAGCCTTAGAGTCTTTGAAATAAAACATAAATTTTGATTATTAATATTCAACTCAAAGCACTCCACCTTATTCTTTAAAAAATAAAAAATAAAATTTATCTAATACGCTAAAAATTTTATTTACTATACCATTTTAAGCACTATTTCTATATAATTTCAATAATTTGGTCATGGGTTCATCGATTTAAAATTTTTCGATTAAAAAATTTTGGGAAATTTGCCCTATTAAAAGGAAAATTTTAGTTTAGTTTATGAGTATTGTTTTCCAATTTTGATGAATTTTTTTTTATTTTTTTCCTTTTCCGCATTTACAATCGTTAAAATTGATTGGAACTTTGACGAAAGAGACAAAATTTCGTTTTACTGAAAAAAACAAATTTCTGGAAAAAATCGATAAAAATGCGATTACTTAACCTATCAAATTGACTTCTAATCTGAATGACTGAATTTTATTTATTCTGCTTCCCTCCTTCAAAAAATAGTTTCAGCCAAAAAAATCACAAATTCAATTTTTTGATGGCTCGCGCACTCCCAAATATTGGTGGTCCTCCATGAAAATAATCCTTATTTTTACCTTTTAGCAAAAAATCTATGAAATTTCTGATCCGCATATTTTCGTATTTTCGAATTTTCGATTTTATTTTCAAAAATTATTCTTGATTCAATGTACGGCAAAATTATTAGAAAAATTTTCGGTCAGCTGTATTGATGTGGAATATATTGTGTTTTTTTCTATCCAACTTATTAAGAAGGTGTTCTGGCCCATGCCACATTTCCGCAGGATGGCAAACTGCATTTTGATGACGACGAGAATTGGGCCTTTCTGGACGGAAGAAAAATTGCAAAGTAAAAACAAATAATTTTTAGCATCCAAAAAGTGCCAAATTGAAATTTTAAGCCATCGCTATACGGATCTCTACTGGGTGGCACTGCACGAGATCGGCCACGTGCTTGGTTTGTCCCACACCAACATTGAAACTGCCATCATGGCACCCTTCTACCAGGTGAAATTGGCACTTTTTATATTTTTTCAATAAAATGTGCAGATCAACTTCTTTTTTGTTGAGTTCTCAACACCTTCATTATTTTTTATGCATCAACTATAGGAAAATTTATGAGTTGTATCATTATTTTGATCAAAAATCTAAACTCATCCTCAAACAAAGAATTATTTAAATTTCTGAATATTTTACATTTTACTAAAAATCATTTTGGTTAATTTTGTTTAAATGTGTTAAGGACCCTAGAGACCTGGTAGATTGGCGCGGAAACTACAAAAAGCCCGAATTGACCACTGATGATGTGCGGGCGGCCCAACAAATCTATGGTAAAATCTCTATCAAAAATCGTTTTCTTTGATGTCTATTAAAAGATTCGTTCCATTCTTTAAAACCCATAAATTATTTCTTTATTAATTATTTTATGGGGTAAAAGTTTTTTTTTAAATTAAATGCAACCACTAAAGAAAGAACTCGAATAATATGAGATCTTTTTAAATTTATTCAACCTATTATAACCTATAGTATATAAAAAGAGGCTAATCCTTCCCATACACTTTTTTATTTTTCTATTATGTAGAAATTGTTTTTATATCTCTTTTTGCAAGGTTTTGAAAATGTATTTTCATGTATTTTATATAAAATCTTCTTTGTCTGTTTTGAACTCATAAAAATTCTGTAAATTTTTAGGAAAACGATATGGTAGCTTCACCGGCGGTGGTGAAAATGATCAGTATCCTTACGGAAATGATCGGTCTTCCTCCATATCCTCGCGCAGCAGAACCTCCGGCGGCGGCGACGGACGGAGTCGACCGGATACCTACGATGATCGGGAGGGCGGATTCTGGTCTCGACTCGGCAAAATGTTCTCCGGAGATGAGGAAAACAATGATGCCAATGATGACGGTGAAAATGGGTCTAATTAATTGCCAAATTGCCGAAATTTATGATTTTATAACTTCGATGGATTTTCAATGTGAATTTTGTATATTCAACCAAAATGCATAAACAAATCAACCCATCGGATAATTAATTCAAAAATCGCCTATAGAAAAAATTTACTCAGATAAAAATACAATTAGATTCTCAATTTCTTCAAAGACAAAATGATTTATTTTTCTTTGTTTTTTAACTGAATTTGGAGATTTTTGATCAGTGAGAATTTTTAAGATTAATTACAATCGATACTTACATTACTTTAAAGCATAATTTTTATGAGTTCAAATCTTCTACAGGAATTTAATATGTTTAATCAGGGTCAGCTCCCTAGAACCCAAGCTCGTTAGAACCCAACGAACGAAAACTTTTTTTTGAGGCTAGCTAGGCCAAAAACATAATAAGCAAATATATGCAGAACTTTATGCTCTATCTTATAGCATTTTTAGTTTTTCAAATTTCCGCGAAAATTTTTGAAATTTTTTCGAAAAACACCGATTTTTCGCATTTTTCGAAAATTTTGAAAAATTTCAAAATTTTTCGCGGAAATTTGAAAAACTAAAAATGCTAAAAGATAGAGCATAAAGTTCTGCATATATTTGCTTATTATGTTTTTGGCCTAGCTAGCCTCAAAAAAAAGTTTTCGTTCGTTGGGTTCTAACGAGCTGGCTTCTAGGGAGTTGTAGCCGTTTAATTATCCTTTTTATTTGTAAATATTATTCTACGTTGTTCAGTTAGGTTATTCTTTTTTTTTATAATTTTTTTAATTATTTAAATTTTTTACGGCTATTTTCTTATTTGTTGCAATTATTAAAATTAAAGTTCATCACAAAATAACACAGAGAAACTAACACAGAAGAGCTACTAAAATTGAAAGAGCTGGGAAGAAACTGCAAAAAATCTCTTCGGAAATACAATTTATCTTCCAAAATATTTTTTATAGCAAAAAAATCATAATTTTAGATTATAAAAGTTACCGTTAAATGTATATTTTAGCGAATTTTAAGCAAAATAAAAAATATAATAAGTATTCATTAATAAATTTCCATCAAAATTCGACATTAAATTTTCCTATTTAAGATGGCGATCGGAGAAAAAGCTATCAGCGAGATCGACACTATCACTGTCGACGGGAACCGGCACGAGATCAGCAGGATGATGATGATGGAAAAGTGATTTTAATCAATTTACCAATTTTTAAATACATTCTTTTTATCGATATTGTTTGTCTTCAAGTTTGAATTTTTGTGAATTTTATTAGCGAAATTATAAGTGTAGCAATTAACTGGCAATATTATAGGTTGCAATTTAATAAAATATTCAGATTTTTATAGAAATAAAAAAGTTCCGGAAATATATGCTTTTTGCTTTTATTGCTCCTTGCATTAGAATGCGCTTTACTGGAATCTAAAAAATCATTCTTATCCTTTATAAAATCAAATATGATATTTTATTTATTTATCTTTAAGAAAAGTATTATCAATTTTAAATACTATCCTTAGATCTAAGTTACTTACGAAGAGAGTTATATAGTTCATTTACCTAAAAGTCCTAAAAATGCTCATTTTCGATAGTCTTCTTTTAAGTGGTTAATTTTTCTCCAAAATCCATTCCTTTGAACAATTATTCTTTAAAATTCAAAAAAAATTAAATAACGTATGTTATTATTTTTTCTCACTAGCCGATTCAAGTTCTTAAACAATTCCTTATTATCCAAACAGAATTTATTTTTTTCAATTATTCTTCATAAATGAACATTCAATTTGAAGAAGGAAATGGTTCTTGAATTAATTTAGCAAAAAATAAATTTAATTTTTGCACTTATCACAAAGGATTGTTTGAAAATTGGTTGCATTTTTAAATTAGATTATTCGTGTAATTTGATTTTTATTATCTTTTGTGATCCATGGATTGCGCCTTTCCAATTCTCCTATCATTCCAATTCCATTGTTCAATCCAATTAGATTACCTATATATTTTTATATGCCATGGGTAACTGAAAAATTATTTATAATAAATTTTTCCAAACGGAAGCGAAAGCAGCAGCAGCGGGATTGAGTTCAAAGAAATAAATCGCTACGCCCGCGCGAAAAATGTCGTCGGATATCCGCCAACAACAGCAGCGATCTCTTCTGAAAGCAGTGATTCGCTCACTCGTACACCCTATCCTTTTGCCCCCCCCCTCGCCATCATTCATCCTCAAGTTGAAGGATTATATTGTCCGAATCCAGAAATGTGGTTAGCCGGCGCAACATTGGCGGCACTTTACTCCATATTTTTGCTGTTGCCTGTTATTATCCTTGCATTTGTGCTCTAGAAGTGCCCACTTAGACTTTGAGTTGGATTAGGTAAGTTACAGGTTTTGCCATAAAGAATCTTTCAACCCATTTAAAAAATCTATATTTTAAAGCGAAATTATGTAATTATTTTACTTTAGCATTTTAAAGACGGGTAAAGACACTACGTCCAAATCCAACTCAAAAATTTTGCTTCAAGATATAGTTTTGTTTGAATCCTACTGTTTTCTGAAAGATTCTTTATGGCGATGAGTGTATATAGACTCTAATTATTTAAAGGTATTAAAAAGAATTCCGAATTATGAATTCAATATCTTGATTAAAAAATATGAATTATTATTATGTTTTTGTATTTATCATTCAACATTATGCCAACAATTTATTGCAATTAATTGGGATGATTTATCATTCAGTGGTGTTCACTTCCCTACTTACCATTTAATTGCTCTCGGAGTAGGATAAGAAAGATTTCATTTTTGAAAATTTTTCAAGTCTTCAAATTTAAAATTTTTCAAAAATATTAAGAGTTTGAAAAAAGTCATCAAATGTCTAAAATCTGCAAAAAAAGCGAAATGACTAAATTTTTTAAAAATATATAGTTCTAAAATCGACAAAAAGCCTCAAGAAATTTGTATTTACAGCCAAAATGAGCATAAAAATATTATAAAAATGCAAACATAGGAGAAAAATATGGATTATTGATATGTATATGAAACAAAATCGCAAAATATGGAAAAATATACTAGAGATATCTTTTAGATTTTACTGCCCTCAATCCATTTTTTTAGAGAAACAAAATGCGGTTCGAAGCATTCCAAGGATAATTTTATTATACGACCAAAAACAACTCAAGAATTACAACAAATGACATTTTCATTATCGTCAAAAAGTCGTGCTGAAGCTAAGAGGTTAGTTTTCAAGTTAATATATTATAGCTAAAGAAAAAAGCCTAAATTACAATTCTCAACTGTTTTTTACTTTTTAGTAATTTTCGGTTTCCCAAAAATTAGACGCAATTCTAAGAACTAAGAATAGAATGTCAAACTCCAAAAAACCGGCATATTTTTTTAAATTATTCAGTATATCCTTTTCGAATATCGATATACCAACTTTTAACTAAACTATAAGATAAAAACTTTTTCTTTTTGAAGTTATTTTTTCGAGTTTCAGGTGATGATTTTTGGGGAATAATGCATGTTTTATAAAAAAAACGTCAGAAACTAATTGTAATTTTAGCCTTTTTATTTTAATTACTTTTTCTATGTAATTTTTTTAAAATTTATTTTAGCCCATATGAAAAAAATTTAGGGAAAAATTTTCGATAAATTAGAAGGAAAAAGACCAATTCTTTACAAAATTAAAGAAAATTCATTCATAATTTTTCTGGCGGCCCTATCGGAACCGCAGGCTCCTCCAAAACATTAAAATTCGCGTCAAAACCCTTTAAAAATGTATCCCAGAATTCTAAGGTGCTCAAATCGAAAAAAGCACACCTAAAAATGGGCCCCTAGGTGTCTCTTCCCCATATAAAAATTGCTTTAATCATATTAATTTTAGCAGCATTTGGCTGCCCACCGAGACCTGGGTGGACGTGTTCAAGTTCCTGTCCCGTCGCAATCTTCTCCGCAATATACAGCCCACATGTCACTGCTTCCATGCAATTGCAGAAAGGGAAGTGAACAACATCCACGTGATCAGCAAATTTGGGGATGTTGTTGCCAAATTGAAGGACAATTTGCCGGATGAGAGCGAGCAATACGACGAACTTGTGGCCAACAATGGCGCGACACTGGCCAAACACTTTCGGATCAAAGATTTTTTTGGTTAGCGGCGGCATGGGAAAAGAGGTTTGTCATATATAATGGGGCAGGCAGTCAAGGTGCTAGGTAATTTGCTGGAAAAAGATACGAACTAAAGTCTGGCCGAAAAATTTTTTTTAAAACATTCTAGACCAAAAAACCAAAGAACTTGTTAGACCGAAAAAATTGCTAAACAAAGAAAATTGAAAAAAAAATCTGCTAGTCCGAAAACCTTTTTTCATTTTTTCGAAAAATTTCGAACTTTTAACCAAATTTCAAAAAATTAAAAACATCGAAAAATATAATGGGCTACTATAATTAACATTGATTTATAACTAATCACGCAGCTAGAGAGGAATACCTCCCTTCAAAAAGGAAAAGGTGGATTTTTACCCAATAAACCTAGTCTTATATCCAAAATCCTGGATCTAGGTTCTAGGAAAGAACTTGAAACAATCTTAGTTTTCCAAGGCAAAAAACCTAAAAAAGCCTATGAAAGATCTAGAAGACTTACCTACTAGCCTCCTGGACGCAAACCTATTCGATCTCTAATCATGTTGGTTATAGCACTCCGAGAGCACTGTGAAAAATTGTAGCCAAAACATTGTGCATTTGGCCAAGAATTGTTTTGCCATAATTTTTTAATAGTGGCCCAATTAAATAAGATTAAGCTTATTTTATAGCTATTTTGCTCTATTTTTGATATTAAAATTGTTTATCTAAGTTACAAATGGTCCGCAAAATTTCAGCAACGATAACAAATATAAAAAATTGGAATAAAATTGGTTTTTATTGATTTTGAAGTGCTGCGAGCCAGTCAGGATTGTAATATTGATATTGCTTATTGATGTGCGTTTTTCAGCAAATGCGTCATGTCCAGATGCGTGTTTTGCGTCAATTGCCAGATCTGTTCCGAGGGCACATTCTGGAAATATGGGTGAACAAAAGAAAGAATCGGATGGACAGGGACGAGTTCATGGCCTGCCTGGACCAGCAGTTCCGCCCTATCCGGCCCTTCCACCACATCAAAATTGTCAACGGGAACTTGGCCAGTGAAATGCACATTGACGAATTGTTGCGCCAGCCGATGATCCTGAACTGCCCGAGATTGGCACTCAAACGCTGGCTCCAGCCCAGGGTCAGGTTTATTATAAGAAAAATTTTAGATGAAATCAAGATGTCGATCTTCAAACGCCAAAAACCTAGCGCCGGTCATAAAAACCCGGAAAAATTTTCCATGAGAGGCGGCAGTCCCTATTGGGTCGTCGGAGAAAAATTTTGAAAATTTGGTCCCGTTTCACTGTAATAAGTTGTGCCGGCGATAGGAAAATCTTTTGAAAATTTTCTTAATTTTCTTATTACTGAAAAATCACTTTTTGGGGAATCATTTTAATTTAGGTGAAAATCTATTCTTAAATATTTTTTGCAAAATCCACCGATTCTCATTAATTTTTATTTTTGAATCCAATATCCAAAACATACAGAAATTACATTATTTCAAAAATAGGTAATTGGTCAACTATTTACAGTATATAGGAGGGAATTGATCTCGACAGTGTTGATTTCGACAGTAGTTGTTTTTGACAGTAAACTTTTAATAAAGGAAAAAATGTTATACAAGTATAAATTTGATAATTATTGAAATTATTAAACTAAATAAAAAAATTATCCAAAAAAATAACTAAAACATGTTCCCGAGGACATCATCACGAATAGTGATTTACAATACAAACAGTTAAAAAAATTTAAAATTTCATTTATACCATATAAATTATACTTGTACAATTTGTTTTTTCTTTCAAAAAACTTTATTGTCGATTTCACCTTCTGTCTAAATCACTGTCGAAAAACCAACACTGTTCAGATCAAATTTGTATCCCCAAGCCGAATCCTGGAGGGCCTTTTTGATTTTTCAAGGGATTATTCTCGGATTTTGACAATCGAGACCCATTGGATTTCTATGTGCTGTCTCTTATGTATCATCTATAGGAAAATTGGTAGGACCTTCTTAAATATAATTTATAGGCCATATTAATCCAAAAATAAAAATATATGCATTTCGTTACATGTACATTTCGTATTTAAAAAAAAATGTTTTTACTGTCGAAATCAACTTCTGTCGAAATCCACTGTCGAAACCAACACTGTGGAAACCAACACTGTCGAAACCAATTCTGTCGAAATCACTGGAGACCTTCTCTTCCCCATGCCTGTATGTTTATGATTATTATTTTTTTCATTTTAAGAAAAGCACCGCTTTTTGCCAACCCACGGATACAAATATTGATGCAGAGCCGAGCGCCGACTTAATTTGCAATTGGCTGCATCATTTGCCGATTGAGGACGACGACCAACAGCAGCGACAGACGAAGAGGCCGACGAGAATTCTCAACTTGGACACCTCATTGATGTACGAGAAAAAGGACGAATATTGTAACGGGCTAATTGAATGCTGCAAAAAGGTTAGTGGGAGGGGATACGAGAAGTAACATCAAGTAAAAAAAGCACAAAATGTTCAAGTCATAACAAAAACATTTTTGATGAGGCTTGCTAGGTTATTAAAAATATAAAAAGGCTAACTTTTGCAAAATGTAATCTTTATTTTTTGGTCTTTTTGTCGCGGGATCGCTCGATTTTGTTTTTTGTCCTCTTCCCATTATTCATCCCATCGCCTTCTAATGCTTATTCATCAGCCTTCACATTCCTGTCACTTTCTCTCTATCTTTTCGCTATCCTTGGGGGCTATTTAAGCCTCATCGTCTTAAGGAAATTTTATGCTTCTTTATGATTTTTTATGATCATTTGATCCGTGTGATTTTATAAATATTATATTCTTTTGTGACCAACCTTGGGCAATATAAAGAATTATATATAAATATATGATATAAATATTTTGTCGGTCACACTTTTTACTTTTCCACGAAATTTCGAAAAATTGAAGAATTTCGAAATTTTGGTCAAACTACATAAAAGTTTTAGCGGTTTTTTATTTAACGTTCTAGCACCGGCTATTACTTGGCCTAAAAACAAATGGACCTGATTGAACTAATTTTCTGATTTTTTTTTTGAAAAATCATTGTTATACAAAATGTTGTTAGAAAAGATTTCGGCCGATTTTTAGGAATGATTTAGCACCTAAATTAATTTCAAAATTTGAATTTTTTCTGTGTAATATCCATTTCAATAATATCAAAATATCATTTTTTGATATCCAATTAAATTTTTTCTAAGTTACTTCGACAGTCCCAATCGCCCATTGACCAGCGTAAATTTTTGCTCAACTTTTCACAGGTAAAGTATTCACAGGTAAAGTATTCACAGGTAAAGTAAAACTCAATTAGAACTCCATAGGGTCTTATTTTTCATCCATTCTGGAGGGGGGGGGGTCTATTAGAGGTTTCCATTAGAGTTTTCTGGGGGTCTATTGGAGGGTGGACTTAAAAGAGGTAATATGGATTCTAATAAATTCACTAATCTAATTCACATATTCTTTAAAAATCCTGGATTATTCAGTATTCAAATTTTACGAATTTATTTATTATCGGGTATATTCAATTTAAGAAACATCTAAGATTTCAGATTATTTTTATCTTATCAGATTCGGATTCAATCTTATCAGATTCGGATCAAATTTAGACGAGGAAACCTTTTCCCTAAAATCTACACAAATCGTGTCCGGATCCGACAGCGGACATCCGACAGTGGACAATACAATAGTAAGGGTAAAATCATCATTTTTCTCAAAAATTATAATTCTTAATTTATTTTTCTTTATTTTATATGGTTGGAATTTTTTATGGAAGCAATTGATCAAACAGTAAACCTTAAAAAATTTCAAAAAAATTTCATCAAAATTTTTTCTCCACCCGCAAAACATTGCTATTACATATAAAATAACGATAAATTAAGTAAGAATTATAATTTGTGAGAAAAATGTTGATTTAGCCTTACTATCGGATTGTCCGCTGTCGGATTGTCCGCTGTCGGATTGTCCGCTGTCGGATTGTCCTAGCGCCCAATTCGGCGTTCTGCACCATTGCCCTTTTCAAACCCATATCAATTTCCGTATCGATCATCTAGATTCCCTTCCGCATCGACCATGCGCCCAGTGGAGAGGTGCTTCTCCTGGAACAGTTTCCTTCACCAACAGAATTCTATCACGAATACTACGCGTGCAATGGCTACCGCCTCCGACGCTGTCCGATCGCGGATATGGCCACCGCTGATCAGTTCTATCGCGACACCTTCAAGCCGGACAAAGGCCTTCACTTCCGCACCACTCACAAGAACAGGATGGAAGTGCCCCGCTTGACATTCAATTACCTGGATGCAATTAAGTTGAATTTAGAGACAAAAATTGGAATTTTTTATTTTTCATTTCAAATCGATAGCATTCATCTTTTATAATTAAATTCATCAAAATCTGTGCTAGGTCGTTACCGCTAAAAACCGCCATGTTTTAAAAAAACGCTAGTAACTAGAGTGCGGACGAAATTTTTTTGATTTTTTGAAACTTGCTAGGCCAAAAGCCAAAGTATAAAAAGCCTTTGCGCAGAATTTTATATTCTATCTTCTGGTATTTTTTTATTGCTCGAAATTCGGCTAGAAGTTCGAAAATTTCTTGTAATACCGAAAAATAGGATTTTTAAGGGATATTTCGAACTTTTTTGCTGAAATTTCAAAAAATAAAAATACCAGAAGATAGAACGTAAAATTCTGCATTTGCTTCCGAAAGTAATATTTTAGGCCAATTACAAATATAACAGGGAACGTCTAAAAAATTGCGCAAAAATATGGTTTTTAATTTATTTATGGTTCGAATTTGTGGATTCAAATTTTTGAAAATTCATTTTATTTTGATGTTTTTAGTGAGGACTGGAAGTACCAGGAGAGTGCGAGCTCGAGCTCGCCGACTGTTGCCTACCGACTGCGGTCACGCAATGTGGTCACGCGGTCGCGCGACAGCCCAACCGCTGCCGGCCCATCAAGTTCCAGCTGCCGGCCCAGTAGGAAGGTGCCAGACACGTGCTGCGCAACCGGCCGAAAGCGCCAGAAGAAGGACGGCACAAAGAAATGAGGTCGGAACAGCGCAACGAAGGGTCAAGAATAATCCAGAATAGCACAAATATGTCATTTAATAATCATTCGCAGGGTTGTGCCGAAATTTCGACTTTCGAATTCGAAAATTTTTTTTCTTTCGCCCTCTTCTTCGGGCGAAACCCCTGATTCTTCGTTCTGAAATTCCAAATGTTGTTTTATTTATCTAGTTTTTAGATTTTTATTTGTGGTCCTCAAGTGTCGGTACCTAAGTTTCATACTGCCCTATTTTTTGTCATTTGTTCATCTTTTATTTTTCATCACGTTAGTAACAACATTGTTATCCTTTTGGTGACGAAGGAACTTAAACTAATAAACATTTCCTGAATTTTGAAATCAAGATTTAAAAGTTGAAATCAAAATAGCTTGCAAATTTTTATGAGGAAATGAGAATATAGTAATTTTGTCGAAAATAAATCTGAAACCATTTTGCATCCCACCGCACCCAAAAAATAAATAAAATTTTTCTAAAGAAAGAGGCCAGTCGAAATTTCAAAATTTTTCAAACGGCTCCATGAACTTTCGCCAGTGGGAATTTTCGCCATTAAGACATAATTATTTGAAATTAGATACAATTGGACGACCAGGAAAATTATAGAGAGTGGTGAAATTCCTAGCATATGGAAACCATTTATTTTACCAATACACAAAAAAGGAGACAGAATTGACCCAAATAACAATCGTCCTTTATCACTTCAGTTCTAAAATTAGTGAATTTTTAAATAAAAAAACTTTTTAGCAAAGAACAATTTGGATTTTTTAAAAATCGGTCCACAACAATCCAACTTTTGGTTATGCTAGATGAATTTTATGATTTTATCCAAAGCGGGAATAATTTTGCGCACGCTTCCAAATATGATTTAATTGCCGGTCCATTTCTGCATTATTTAATCAATATATAAAAATTTCTTATACTTTGTAAAACGATTTCCCAATAAATTTAATATTCTGTTTATTATCTACTATAATTAGGATTAGGTCAGTAACTTTAATCAAACAAAGACAATTCCAAAATTTGACACAAAAATGTGCTATGAAACTCCAGATACCTTAATTGGACTACTTAAAAAAATTGAAGTGATTCGCTTTTCTGAAAATTTTAACAAGTCGATCGGGTAATATTACTATGATTTTTTAAAATAGTCTTTTTAATAAGTTTTTTAACAAGTTTTTAACAAGTTTTTTTTAACAATTTAACAAGTCTAACAAGGGTACACTAATATTCAACCATTTTGTTATTTGTATAGACCTATACAAAAAATAAAGCATCTATGGATCCATGCTGACCTTTTATTTTCCCCTCCGCCGTTGATTCGATGACTCATTATTTTCCACGAAATTCATCATCTGTATAATCCACTTTCTGATGATTATTATTTATTGTGTGCAAAAATTTTCAAGGGACGGCCATCTTTTCAAAGGTGGAGGCATGGGCGAATCGAAAATTAGTTTTACTTATATTATTGGATAAAGTTTTAAGTAGGGTAGCACGGGACAGGGAATTTGGAAAAATCGGGGACGGGGATTTCCGGGGATGGCAATGTCGGGGATCGGGGAGGGGGATGGCCCATCGGCCATGGCCATAGGTTTTTACAACTTAATTTTTCTGACGATGTGAATTATTGGCTCCTTTTGGACATTTTGTCACTTTAGACATTTTTTAGGCATTTCGTAGCTCTTTTTCTGCGTCTCTGACTTAATGCTGAAGAGGGAGAGAAAAAATCTGGCATGCCATTGGCATTTATTGGAATAGGCTCCAGTATGAAGATTCTGTAGCCCCAAACAGGTTAAAAATTATTTTCTCAGCTCCTATCGCGTTTTTTGGGACAAATTCGGTCTAATTTTGCATCGATCTAACCGAAATTTCTTTTTCAAAAAGCGGTATCGGTATGCGGCAAAAGAATTTTAAGAAGCGCGGTATGGGCTATATGTACATTATTTTTTATTGAATTTTAGTTATTTTTGTTTTAAATAAAAAATTAAAATTTGGTCGATTTTGGGGAAACGACTCATCACGGAGAAACCAAACATTGTTGTCGTCCTCAAGCGCGAGTATCAAAAGAGGAAATATTTAAATTCATTAAATCATTATTTTTATCTATTCTGAATAAAAAAATTGAGTTTCAGCCTTCTCAAAGATTAATTATTATTATTATATTAATTATTATATGCAAATCCAACAAATTTATTCAACTTTTTTATGGGTTGAAAAAATATTAGGCTAATATAATATAATTGGTATGAGTACGAGTAAGAAATACGAGCAAAATATGAAATGCACTCACTTGTTGAAAGAATCAACATTCTGATTATTAGCTTAATAATTCCAAAATTCTCATCATCCAAAAGATGATTCGGCTCGGGGCTCGGGACTTGGGTGTTTATTTCACTTCGGACCTAAAATGAAAAAGTCATATTGAACAAATAGTTAGTGATACCCATAGGGTACCTAACGTGTGATCGGGAAATGATCGAGGATGTGACTAATTGTTAAAAAATAGACCTGACCAAGGTAGATCCTGACCCGAGTGTGCTCGGTGCCCTATAATTGTAATTAAATTTGGAATTTCATTAATTTCATTATGCTTTTAATTTGATATATTCTATCGATGTTTGATCGAAAATATTCGATCATCCTCATAATCGGATAAAATTTGAATTGTCTAAAAATATTTTTGCAAAAATTAGCCCTTATAAAAAGTTTCCGAACTTTTCTCGCAACCTGTATTTGTTTCTGTTGTTTCGATGCAAGATATTTAACTGTTTAATAATTAATTAAACAATTAATGATTATTAAAATCCTAACCAGAGTAACAATTGATCTTTTTGAATTAGTATACGGTGCTAGTTCATTATCGCTAAAAAAACGCCACATGGGGCGTTAAAAAACCGCCATATGCTGTAGTCTGGCTTAAAAATTTTTTGTAAGAATTGTTAGACAAAAAGTATATAAGGTAAAATTGTTCAGAATTTTATGCTGATTCGAATGGTATAGAAATTTTTTCGAAATTCGGCCAAAAAGTTCGAAATATCACCCAAAAACCGTATTTTTCAGTATTTCGGGAAAATTTCTAACTTTTTGTTAGAATTTCGGAAAAATTTTTATACCATTCGAATCTAAAAAATGCCAAAAAGCTGACCAATTTCTTAACAAAAATGCTTAAAAGTGATTAAATTTTTTAAGAAAAAGGGCTGAAATTTTCAAAATTTTCTCCGAAAATCCCTAACGGGCCGGGCCCACTGTTGAAAGTTTTTAGGGAAAATTTTTTTGAAAAAATTGAAAAAAGTGACAGATTTCTTTTAAAAATCCTCAATCGGGGCCGCCAGAGATCCGCTCCCCAGGTGATTGGAAGGGTTGCCTCCCTGAAAAATTTTCCTGCGTACAGGCCTGATTTTCTTATTGGGAAGACCTAAATTTTCAACAAATTTTATCCGACAGCCTTCTGCGGGGCACCAATTTCAAAAGTTCCGATTTTTCCCCTTTCGGAATACACAAAACACCACCTCCTAGAAGAACTACCGATGTAACCCATCTATTTTTTTATTAATAATTTATTAAAGATTTGCCAAAAAACATGGATAAAAGACGAAGTCAGGTGCACAAAAATAGTTGAAATAATTTCACCATTAATGCTAAGTATACTTTATTATTACTCATCATTCTTCAGTTATTTAATAGTGTTTTCCCGGTGTCAACCCAAAAGACCAACTCACAAAGGGAGTTACAAATCGGCGAGCCCAACATTAAGATTTCTAATTAAAAATTAATAACCTTTCAGCACTCACCTATTGAACAGTCCTGCCTCTTATTTTCACTCTAAAAGGATTCAAATCTATTTTATTTAATTTTTTAAATTTTTCTTAATTTTTTACCATATTTTTAATTAATTCATTTATGCTCTAATTTGTTTTTGGACATTTCGTCCTTTGGGCATTTTGATACATACAGTATTTTTCGACCCAAAATCCCAACGCATTCATTGCATTGGTCTTTTGGGTTGTTGGTTTTTTGGGGTGAAGCCGTGTTTTCCCTTTAAAGCCATTAAGAAAAGTTATTAAAGGTAATTATTCTGATAAAGTTCGAACTCTTTTTCAAAGAAAAAAGCGACTTCACCATCAAATTAAAAGAAATTATGATAAAGAACTAAAAATTGAATATAGAATCCTCTGCAGGGAACTTAAAAAACAATTAAAAAAAGAAAGTTTTCAAAATGAAAGTCATATTATTTCAAAAGGCAAAAAAGACATTTATAAATTCGTTCGTAAAAAATATCAACCAGATTCTAATTTACCACCACTTATTGACACCGAGAGTGGGGTTTTCTATTCAGCTCTTTTTGAAAAAAGCTATCAAAATTTGATTAGTCTAGCTTAAAATTTTTTTATCCTTGTTTGATTAAAAAATTTAAAAAAAGTTTGAAACTTTTCGAGAACCTGATTAAAAAAATCATGCAGAATTTATGCTCTACTTTTGGTCGCTTTAATTACAGGGTGCGCCAAAAGTCTTGACCCTCAATAAAAATTAAATAACTTTTTTATTTATGGATCAAATTACGAACAAATACTGTCAAATGATGCGCAACAAAATAGTATATAAAAACATAAAATAAGATTTTCAAATTCCCACACTTGAACAAAAATAGAAAAGAAATTAATTGGAAATTTTTTTGTAAAAGCGCCGCATCTTTTTCAAGAAATTTGGCCCAATTTCTAGGAAAGGCAAAGCTGAGCGATTCCAAATTTTTATGAGAGATAGCCCAAGTCCTAACCTTCAAAATGATCCGGAAGAATAATTCTTTCAAAAGAATAATCAGAAAAATATGGAATTTAATAAAGGGATATTTTTGAAATATACCAAATTTGAGGGTCAAAAATCGAGTGGTCATTCATTTGTAAAGTTTATAACTTAGCTCTTACAAAAGTTAGAGACATAATCATTCTTGTCATAGATAGAGCAATAAATCATCTATCAAATCTGTGAAATTGCTTCTAAAATATTTTCATTAAAAAAAGTTAGACGACCGATAAAAAAAATTCATTTTGCGACGTATGGGATGAAAACTTTTTATAGCTTTTAGTTACACCCATTTTAATATTTTTTTATTATTGTCTAACACTCTATTTTATTGGTATTTGTGAAAATTATTAATATTATTGAAAAATTGTATGCAAAAAAGACGAATAATAGGCACATTTATTTATCTGTCAAAATCATTCATCCTTACATTCATTGTATTTAATATAATTTATTATGAGATAATTTCATCGCTAATTCATTGGTCTTCATCATTAATCTCAATATTGATCATTTCTGCTTGGCCTTCTCAGGGGCCCTTTAAAAACAATTTTATTAATTTTAATCTATTTGATTTAATTCAAAAAAACTTTATTTTCCAATAATACTAGTGCAATAAAATTTAAAACTATCAATTGACAAATACTTTTCTAAAAATTTTTAGAACATATCGTACCAAATGTTTAAAAGGCAAAGTTGTCCAGAATTTTATGTTTTATCTATAAGCCATTTTTTTTCATTACCAATCATGGTCAAAAATCAGGACAATTTGTAAAAAGTTTTAAATTCTACTGTAATTCAATTTATTCGTGTAATAATATTTCAAACAACCTATTTTCCATCATCCATGATTAATTTCTACAATTTTTGGAAGAGAAGGGAAAAAATTTTGACCTGACTTTTTTTTAGAAAATTGATCGTTTTTTAAAAATATTTTTGGAGAAAATTCATTCTTTGGGAAGACGGGGGTCCCGACAGGGGCCGCCGGAGAAAATTTTGACCTGACTTTTTTTCTTAAGAAAATTGGTCATTTTTAATGAATTTGAGTAAAAGTTCGAAAATCAGGACAAAATANCCTATTTTCCATCATCCATGATTAATTTCTACAATTTTTGGAAGAGAAGGGAAAAAATTTTGACCTGACTTTTTTTTTAGAAAATTGATCGTTTTTTAAAAATATTTTTGGAGAAAATTCATTCTTTGGGAAGACGGGGGTCCCGACAGGGGCCGCCGGAGAAAATTTTGACCTGACTTTTTTTCTTAAGAAAATTGGTCATTTTTAATGAATTTGAGTAAAAGTTCGAAAATCAGGACAAAATAAGGGCAAAGATCGGAAATCAGGACAAATCTGATAAATCAGGACATTTTATTTTCCTCAGATTTGGACCCTCAAAATCAGGACAAATTTGAGAAATTAGGACAGATAGAAACCCTGCTTTTCAGGGAACTTAGAGAAACTAAAAAGAACAAGAAATTTGACATAAGATTCTGCATAATTTTAACTTTTATACTCTTGGTCTAACAAGGTCGACAAAAACTTTAATCAAAATTTGGCTAAAAATGGCACTTATTAAGGTAATTGTGGATCTTACGTGTGGGTAGAAAATTAAAAAAATTTCACAAATATTTATTAACAAAAAATTTGCATTTAGCATGAAAATATTAAAAGAGTTCTAACTTTTGAACAAATCCGACGATGAATTTGCAATGGATACATGAAAGTAAACTAATATGGATCACTAGATTTTGTGTGTGGACCACTAGATATTTTTACAATTTTTGTTCACAAGTTGCCCAGATTTATAAAATTGATTCATAAAGAACTCGTTTTTATTAATTGTTGTTTTAATATAAAATTTAAAAAATGGACACGTAAACTCCATAAGTACCTTTTTTAAAGTTCTAGCTCTAATAAATCCTTTTTTTGTGTCCCCTCCCCCACCATTTTACCCCACAAATTTTGCGGCATGTTGACTGCGAAGAAAAACGATTCGAATTGCCACCAATTCCCTTATAAGTGAATTCCTTTAAAAATGGAAAATTGGCGAAAAAATAATCACAAAAATGTAATAGTTATCACCTTGCATTTCGGTGGGTGGTTCGTGGGATCAAAGTACCACTTTTTGCTCGGCTTTATCCATGGTAACAAGTATTTACCTTCATTTTTGCGCAGACTGCATCGCTTAAAAATCAAATTTCATAATTTTTAATCACCAAAAACAAAATAAGAAAAATCCAAAATGTGAGTTAAAAATAATGCCCAATAGGTCATTCTGTTTGCCTTTTTTAATCTAGTTTTAATCTAGTCAAGCCACTAAAGCTGTTTTATCCTTTGGTCTTTCGAATTTTATTGAAAATTTTTTAAATTTTCGAATTTTTCGGAAAAATTACAATATTTTCGGAAAATTTTGAACTTTTTAAGTGAATTAAAAAAAGGAATAAAAAGATAGAGAAATAAATTCTGCAAAACTTTATCTTTTATACTTTTGGTCTATCAGAGTCTTGCAAAAAATTTTAACTTAGTTTGGCCAAATTCTGCTTTTTTTCTAACGACCCAGCAGGATAAAAAAAAACAAATGGTACCCGAGGTGTCGTCGCGCTCATGGTCATTAAAGAGAGGTTCAGCAACAAGAGAACCAGCAAAATGACACTCTTCAAAACTATCACCATTTTCTTGGAAGAACACTGTTGATGTTTGCCTTTAGATTTCAAAAAAAAGATACAAGTATTTTTAAATGGAAAAATGGGTTCTTGTTCACTTTAGACCCCTTGTAAAAATTAAATTTTTAATCTGAATTTATATATTAAAATTGAAATTGATACAGACAGGGGTCTTCAAAGATAGTCCAATATGACATCAAACTTGTCCCATAATCATCAATTTGTTTTCGAGATGATTGATTATTAGTACATTTTATCCTATTGCTTGGTAAAAATGTTCACCAGAAAAATCATATACTTGACAAAATCATTGATTTCTTGATTATAGTACAAATCATTGATGTTACTCATGAAAACCCCTGTGATTTTTTCAAGAATTGATAAATTGGATAGAGAAAACAAATTTTTCCAGGGAGAACACTGGATAAATTTTTTTCTGTGTCAAATTTATCAATTCTACAAATAGCAAAAAAATGATAAATCAACTAATGATAAAACAAATGATCATACATAGAATGCAATGGGTTTTTTAAGGGTAATTATTATGATCAATTTTTGAAAAAATAAATCTAACTAGTGAACATTCCCTACTATTATTCGGAATTTGCATATTCTATTTTAAACTAATTTTATAGAGCATGGGTGCAAGGTATGGAAATTTTTATAATGAATTTCCTTAAGACTAGGAATTACAATTAATTAATTTTTAATTCTCAAAAAAGACGGTCAATCATGTACGCGGATCATCTACCCATTGGAGGAGGGTATTCACCGTACGATGTATAATCGCTTTGATGCTTTATGTCTCATAGAAATTATGGGAATTAATATGTGAACAATATTGGTTTTCATAGGATCATCAAATTTATATAACATTGAATTGTTGAATATTTTTGTATTTCTAACATTTTTCAGGCTTCAGAACTTGCTCGCCTAAATGGTCCGTGTCCATGTACGGTGAATGCCCTCCAACGGGGGTGGATGATCCGCGTGACCGTTCATTGGAGATTTAAAAATTAATTGACCTTAGTTTCTAGCCATAAGTGAATTCATTATTAAAATTTTCCGTGGTTTGCGCCCATACCCTATAAAATCGGCACGAACAAAATATATGAATTCCATCTATAGGGTATGTTCACAAGAAGTTTTTAATATTGTGATGAAAAAAATCATTCTATTTATTGCGCCAACTCTCTAGCTCTCTACCATCGGTCGGGTTATTGTTCTTCTACCTTCTACCAATGTCCAACCATACAATAAACACAATGTTCCATGTGATTCCTCCATTATTGTTGCTTTCAACTTGCTTAGTAATCTTTTTTTTTCTTCAATTATATTCAATAAAACCAAGCTAGCTATCGCTTGATTTATTGTTAACCAATAATTTTGCTTACTGATCATCATCGATGTATCATCATTGATTTGGTTTTTTATTTGGGTTTTCTCTCCTGGATTTTTTTTTTAATTTTTGATTTTAATTTTTGAAATTGCATGAGAAAAAATTAAATTGAGAAATGTCAAAAACATCCAACAATTTATCAAAAAAAATTGTGTAGTTCCTTTTGGTTTGTTTACAAGAGAAAATTTTCTACTCTAACTGAAAAAAAAATTGAACAAGATTTTACAAAAGAATCAGTCTCCCAAAAATTTTTTCCTTAAAACCATCTGAATGAATGAACTAATACTATAAATGGTGCCCTGCCATTGCGCGAAACCGCCATTATGGGCGTAGCGCGAAAAACCGCCATTATAAAAATCAATAAAACATAAACTAAAATTTTTTACGAAATTTGACCGATATTATTAATAAATTAAAAGTTGTATAAAATTAAACTTTAAATAAGAAAAAATCTTTAAATAAAAGCTTCTTAAGGAAGATTGGAAACTTATTGCCGGCTCAAAATACTTGTAAATCATTTTATTAAAATTTTTCTATTACGGAAATTAATTGATCATCAGAATGTCACTTACATTTGGGATAATTTGTATGCTGCTAATGGTGATGGCATTTATGGCCCTGCCGGTTGATGGTTTGATATTTGGCACCATAAATGAGTTATATAACGTAAGGGAGGAGCATTCCCCTTATGGATGAAGCAAAAGGAGATCTATTAGCTTAAAAAAAATTTAAAAAATATTTAAAAAAATATTTATATAGGTTGTAGCCGAAATTTAAATTTCAGCCGAAGTCAACTTCTGGTCGAAGTTGACTTCGGCTGAATATTCATCTAAGATGTTTAGATTATTGATTTAGAAGGTGGAATCTCCGGTGCTAAGGCGTTAAAAAAGTGCCAAATGACATAGTCAAAACAAAAACTTTTTTGTAAAGCTACGGTCACATTGAGCCCGCAGTGCGGGACGGAAACCCGTTGCGGGATGCGGGCCCCGCATGAGTGGTCACATTGAGCCCCGCAGCGGAAATCCGCATCAATGTGACCAAGGCTTAAGACTTGTTGGACCAAAAGTATAAAAGGCAAAAAGGTGCAGAATTTTACTTTTTTAACGCCCCATTTGGCACTTTTTTTAACGTCCTAGCACCGGAATCTCCAATCAAATCTTCTAGCTTTTCATCATTTGGTCTTTTTCATTCGTGGAGAATTTAAAGCACAGATACTCCAAGACAATATTTGTGTGCAATATCAAATGAAATGTGGTGAAACGGCGAAAATTATTTGCGAATCTTGTGAATCGGATATGTGAAATGAGCCTCAGACGTTCCGACCAGCTATAGATACAGATTCCATAATGACAACCATTATTTTAGGTTGGTTATTAATGTTAAAAAGTAGAAAATGACAATTCAAATTAACATATATAATATTCGAATTCGAAATAACGATTCGATTCGAAATTCGAAATAAACAACTCATCCATTAATGTTTATCGATTATTCTATAAAAATAGCAAAATATTTTTTGTCTAAACACTACAGCAATCAAGTACCCAAAAGCAAAATTAATGAGAATAAATTAATTTTAAAATTCAAACTTAAATATTCAAAACACTGTTTTTATTATTGTTATGAAAATTAGTTATTGAATATTCTCACAGATTTTAGAGTTTTTAAGAATTTTATCTGTTATATTATACTTTTAATGTGTTAGGTGATTTTTGAAGAAATTTACCTACCTATAAGAGGAATCTGGGTATAAGTTTAAGTTTAAAAAATTTTGGACGGACTAGTGCCTTCATTTTTAATAATTAGAACTATAAATTTATCTTTTTTAAATAAATATTCTTTATGATTTATAATTGAAGGTAATAAGTCGTTCCGTAAATTGAGGAACAAAAAGTCATTCCGTAAGAAAAAGGAACAAATTCGATTTTGGCATAAAAAGTACGCCAATAAAAAGAAGCCAAAAATAGTTGGTATCCCTTGTGTGTAGAATTTATAATATTCGGAACGATTTATCACCATATTTGTGTACAGAACAGTATTTTTGTAATTAAAAGAAATAAAACAATTCAAAATGAAATAAATAAGAAATAAAGAGAAAAAATAACGATAATTAAAAATGAAAAAATGCGAATAATAAAAAAACAAATAATCGAATAAATATGAAGTAAACTTGATAAAAATGAAAATACGGTACATCATGTTCGAAAAAATCTAAATTATTGGCTGTTTTCAATTTGTTCACAAAAGACAAATAGAATATTATGGTAAGCTTGTACATAAAAATATTTTATTTATTTATTTATTTATTTATTATACGCTCTTAGGCGCAAGGTCAACAGCAAAGTATAAAAAAATGAATATACGAACATAAAAATCCGAATAATATATGAAAATGTGTCAATGTGAAGGCAAATTATGATCGATTTGTGCGAGATCGAAATTGTCAAGAAGTTTGGCAAACATAGATGGGTTATTTTTACGTATTTCGATTGGTAATTTTGCATAAAGCCTCGTAGTTCTAATAAAATATGAATGGTATCGAACCATACTCGAGCAATAAAGAGTAAAAAATTTGTATTGGTCACCTCTAGTTCTAGAATGTCTGATACTGAAGGCATTGTTATGTTGTAAACTAACATGTCCCCAAATTATATTGTGGAAAAGTTTTAAATCTATTTTGAGCCTACGAACTTCTAAACTGTTAATTTGGAAACGAGTAAGTAATTCTTCGTAATTGGGTATAATGTTATTGTGTTTTTGTGTACGTAAGTAGATAGAACGAAGGAAGCGTTTTTGGACTCTTTCAAGAATGATTTTATTAGATTTGGTATAAGGATTCCAGACTGGGGATGCGAATTCTAAAATTGGTCTAGCGTAGGTATTAAACATATTAATTAGGAATTTAGGGTCCTTGGATTTAAGGGATTTTAAAATTGTAAAAGAAACCTTAGAAGCTTTGTTCGTAACCTGTCTGATGTGAGCGTCATATTTCAAGTCTGATGTGAAATAGACCCCTAGGTCTCTAACAGGCTGGGAAGGGTCGATTTGTTGTATTTGTATATTAGAGAGGAAATAATTGGTACGTGGGTTGTTGTTACCAATGTGAAGTATGGAACATTTATTTGCTGAAATTTTCAGGCCGTTTAATTGACAATAATCTGAAAATTTATGGATAAAAGTTTGTAAATTAATTGAGTAATTATTTTGTTTATGTATAACATATGCCTTTAAATCATCAGCAAAAAGTTTAAGGACAACTTGATCGGTCGAACATACGTTTATTATATCAGATATATAAATGGAAAAAAGTAACGGACTCAGCGGTGAACCTTGAGGGACTCCGCTGGTTATAGGATAAGAGGGGGATAAGGTGTTACCGACCTTTACTCTAAATGATCTATTTGTAAGAAAATTTTCAATAAGTTTTAGTAAAGGGCCTCTAATTCCAATATTTTCAAGTTTTTTGAGAAGTCTATTATGAGGTATCGTATCGAATGCTTTAGCCAGATCAAATAAAATCATATCGACCGGATATTTGTGTTCTAACGCGAGAGATAGATCATTTGATGTTTCTAATAGTTGTGTAACTACAGATTTATTTTTCCGAAAGCCATGTTGGCAATTAGGAATTATTTTGTTTTTGGTGACAAATTTTTCTATATGTTGTGTTAAGAAACCTTCAAAAACTTTGGATAGGGAACAAAGTAAGGATATAGGTCTGTAATCAATTGGTTTTTTTGGTTTTTGTATTTTTCTTATAGGTTGGATAATACTCTCTTTCCATATTCGTGGGATTTCTGATGTCATCAGAATGAATGAAAATATGTAGAAAATAGGGTAAGCTAGAGAAGTACGACAATTTTTTATAAAAATGTTGGGAATTTTATCTGGAGAGGTGTTATTTTTATTTGCTAGTTTTGACAATGAATCAACAACCAAATCATGGGAAATAGGTATGTAGGTAAGTAGATTTGGTTGTTGAGTCGATGCTAAATCCGATGTATTTGAACAATTTGA
>LDKF01000761.1:0-11364 GCA_001026735.1 Rotylenchulus reniformis | reverse complement strand
TTTATTTTTTTCAAATTTTTAACAATCCGAGAAGCAACTAATTCATGCGATCTTTTTTTTATTTCAACAAAAACAAAACTCTCCAATATTTGGAATCAAATAGATGATCTATGATCATATTCCGAAATAATCCAAGTTTTTGCTCATCATGCCATGAACCAGTCTGATTGTATTGCTCCAATTAGAAAGGCAAATTTAAAATGGAAGCAACCAATGAGAATACCTCTAACATGCTATTTGGAGGCTTAGCAAATAATCGGGACAATTAGCGCAACTGCCCTCCACAGATGCACAGAAGATGGCCTTGGTCACCGGGATTTTCCAAAATCCTCTAATTAAAAAAAAATTCAGATCTCTAAAATTTGGCAAAAAATTTATTACTTTAGGATTTTTAATTTCAAGAAATGAGCTGGAGGGCTATCATATTGTAGCCGGAAGAGGGATATCTCACATACCACTGCCGAAATTTATAACATGATCATGACGGAACTAATTTTTAAGTTGAACTATTCTACTATTGAATATCAAACATGTAATTGATTTAGCTATGTTTTTTTTATAAATATAAAATTATATATAATTGATTTTTATATCATTTCTTTAAAAAAACCGAAAAAACCGACCTAAAATGTCGGTTTATTACTTTAGAATTTTTAATTTTCCGACCTAAAAATGTCGGTTTTTCGGTTTCGGTTTTTAACCGATAAAAACCGAACGACACCTTTGTCAGGTCTCTAATAATGAAAGATTGTTGATTTCGACATCATACAAGAATTGGTGTGTTTTTTGGTATTTTTTGTTGGAAGGAGCGAAAATTTTCAAAAAAAATAGGAGCGAAGCTTTTTCAAAATCCATAGATTTTTTGTGTTTATATTTTTCCTCTTATTTTTAGAAAAAAGTCAATTTAAAAAAGATCAATTATTTTAACATTTTTAACAAATACATATAACATATAAGGAAAGGAAAGAAGAAACTCGTCGAGATGATGTACAATGCTTTAACTATGGTTGCATGAAGGAGAGAGTTATAAATATTTACGTGCTATGTCCTTTCAGCCTAAAGTGCAAAAATAACATATCTGTACCAGAAAACTTTTTTGTTATCCCTACTAGACCAAAAGTATAAAAAGAAAAATTGTGTAGAATTTCATGCTGATTCTAATGGTGTAAAATTTTTTTCGAAATTCCAACAAAAAGTCCAAATTTTTCGGAAAACTCGAATTTTTGATAATTTCGACTTTTTTGAGATTTTTGTCGAAATTTCGAAAAAAATTATACCATCAGAATCAGCATGAACTTCTACACAACTTTTCTTTTTATACTTTTGGTCTAACAGGTCTAACAAAAAAGTTTTCTGGGAATGATATGTTATTTTTGTACTTTAGGCGGAAACGCCCATTTTTGCATTTTAGGCTGAAATGACATAGCACCAAATATTTATATATGTTGTAGCCGAAGTTGACTTCGGCTGAATATTCAACAAATCGTTTTTGAAAATATCGATTAGTTAGAATGTGGATGGGGACGCTGACACAATTTTTATTTATTATTTAATAATATGTCACGTGCTTAATCGTTAATTATATATCTTTATTAAAAATTTCATTTGAATGCTTTTATAACAATCTAACTTAATAATTTAACAGTATGGTAAATTTACAGATTAATCGATTCTTCTAGTTTTTGATCATTTTAATATTTTTCATTCGCTAAGACAACATTTGTGTGCAATACCAAATGAAATGTGGTGAAATGATGAAAATTATTTGAATCCTGTGAATCGGAGATGTGCAATGAGTCTCAGAATTTCCAACCCGCTACAGACTCCACTATGACGACCATTGTATTAGGTTGTTTACCAACATGCTAAACTCTAAAAAATGACAAATTAAATTAATTTTATTTTTCATTTAGATTTTCTTAGGTAATGATTCATGGACAATCACCACCGATTTCATAGAGCCAGCCATTACGACCGAATCGAATGGCATCATGACAAATACCATCAACAATTTTACATTAACATCCACTACAATTTCACCGAGCCAAATGGCCAATACTAGGGCTGCTCGAAACCTGAAAGTTCCCGAAACTCGAAACCCGAGACTCGAAACTTTTACCAAAAATTCAAGATTTTAGCGTCAAATTTATGTAATTTTTTAAAAAATGCAATTTTTTCGCTATCGGCAAAAAATAATTCAAAATTTTAATAAAATCAATGATATTTTTCAGCTGAAATATTTTCCTTTTTCTTTCGCCAAATATTAATATTCAGAAGGGGGTCGGCCACCCTGATAGGAGTCGCCGGAGAAAATTTTGGAAAATCCATGTTTACATTCTTATGATAATTCAACATTTTTTTTTGAATAATATTGATTGAGGTACCTTTCAGAACATATACATAAAGTATCATAAAAGAATGTTATTAATGTTCTTAATAATTATTTATAAGAATTATTAGACCCCGTTTTCAGAATATAATTTATTATATTTATGGGCCTGAACAAGAGCAGCTCTAGCAGATGGAAAATTTATCATTTTTTGTTTAATAATTTTGGGAGGAGATGGAACATCAGATCGGAATATGAAGAATTTGTATAAACAAAATAGGCTAGAATAGTTCCCAATCTTTTTACTATTTATACCCTTTTTATATATATTTTTTTAATTATAAAAAATTATCATTTATTCAAAAAACCAGTATCTCAAAAACATAATTTGATTTACCATAAAAATTTCATTTGATTCTTTTTTAACTAAACTCATTGCCTCAAAAAATCCTTGTTTTGAACTATNAAAAATTGTTTATCTAAAAATTTAAAAATATATTCACTTGTATTTAGTTGGTGAATTTGAAACAAAAGCCTGATACACCTAGCATTTTTCTATACTATGTGCCAGGGCATTTTGAAGTCATTCGCGAACCGGAACCGATCAATATATGATGATGCATAGTTTTATTTTTTAGATAATTTGAAATATTTAGTTTAATAAATAAATATTTTTAAACAGTTTAGTTAAATTAATAGTTTTTTCAACTTTACAGTGCAACAACATATTGTGGTACTTATTGTGGTACTTCATATTTTGATTCGTGTGTATTAATTTTGCCTTTTATTTGGAATTGTGGCTTTAAACAAAGTGAATTAATTCATTATTATCTTTATTATCATAGAAAGAATGAAAATTTATATTAATTCTTTTAAAATAATAATAAGCTATAATTAATTAACTGTTTACACTTCTATTCTTTTAGTTGACCGTTGCTGTGAACTGCATGATCATTGTTATGCGGACCCAATTAAACAACAGGATGCATGTGACAGAATGTTTTGTGATTGTTTATATGAAAAATCTATTTGCATTTCCACAAAATTTATAATGTGTCTGTCCACCCACATTTTTGGAACTTGGTTTAAAAGCACTTGAAGAATATATTCTTGGAAATTATAATAAAAAAAGATAATGATTTGAATTTTTAATTAATCTAATTATTTCTAGGGTAATTATTTATAAAGAATTTATCACCTTTGAGTTATGAGCTTTTTTGGATAACGCGCAACCTGCCACTTATTGAGTTATGAGCTTTTTTGGATAACGCGCAACCTGCCACTTATTGAGTTATGAGCTTTTTTGGATAACGCGCATTATGAGCTTTTTTGGATAACGCGCACGCACGTGGAAAATCCATGTTTACATTCTTATGATAATTCAACATTTTTTTTTGAATAATATTGATTGAGGTACCTTTCAGAACATATACATAAAGTATCATAAAAGAATGTTATTAATGTTCTTAATAATTATTTATAAGAATTATTAGACCCCGTTTTCAGAATATAATTTATTATATTTATGGGCCTGAACAAGAGCAGCTCTAGCAGATGGAAAATTTATCATTTTTTGTTTAATAATTTTGGGAGGAGATGGAACATCAGATCGGAATATGAAGAATTTGTATAAACAAAATAGGCTAGAATAGTTCCCAATCTTTTTACTATTTATACCCTTTTTATATATATTTTTTTAATTATAAAAAATTATCATTTATTCAAAAAACCAGTATCTCAAAAACATAATTTGATTTACCATAAAAATTTCATTTGATTCTTTTTTAACTAAACTCATTGCCTCAAAAAATCCTTGTTTTGAACTATATTTAAAGCGAAATATCAACAAATAGTATATTGTTATCAGCTTTTCTCCTTATCAAATGCTATTTTTCACCAAATGATATCGTTTCAAGATGTAATTAAGTAAATAATAATGGATTATTTTTTGGTAATGAGTATAGGTATGTAGGATGATTATTTTGGGTTAGATGTTCAATTGCTCCAGTCTGGCCTAAAACTTTTTTATTAGACTTGTTAGACAAAAAGTATAAAAGACAAAGTTGTACAGAATTTTCCTCTGATTCGAATAGTATATTTTGTTTTGTGATAATTAGGGAACGGATTTTTATGCGCAAAAATTTTCAAAATATGCGCATAAAATCTGCGCGGTAAAATGTCAAAATATGCGCAAAATATGCTTAAAAATTCCAAAATATACGCAAATTTTTCGCAAAATATGACTTAAAAATGTGAAAAATTTTACCTAAAAAGTATTACTTTACTATTTAAAATGGGTTTTTGCATATCAAACGTTTTCTAGACAAAAATATGTAAAGTTCCAAAAAATTCAATTTTCTTCATCCCTCTTCCTCCAAACAAATTTTTTTTTAATTTTTTCCAATTTTGATTATCGAACTAGAAATTTATCAATTTTCTTAGAATCAATTTCGCCATGTTAAGGTTTGTACTTCAAAAAATTATTTTACATGAAATTGGACACCCTATCTGATCATCCCATTTAATTTTATTACAGAAGGCGAAAGATTCCCAGCGTCTTTGCCTTTTATAGGTCAAGTTGAGGTACTTGGTCTTTTCATTGCACTATTGTGTGACAAATTTTGTAATTGTCGACCCCAAAGGTCGACTTAAATTTATCAATTAAATAGAATTTCCAAAAGTTTACTATTGTGAATGTGAAAAACATTGATGGAAGCCATAGTGCAACTTCACAACCAATGCAAAACAGAAATTTGATTGTGTTTTACGAAGCTTTCTAATTTAATTTAAAAATAAACCTTTGAAAGGTTTTTTGAATTTTTAGAATTTTTGTAAATTTTCCCCAAAATGCGGGTTTACCAGCGGGTACCCGTGGGCGGGTAGGGTAAAAGGACACTTCGTTAACCGGTAGCGAAGTGTCTATTATTTCGCTACCGCATCCTCTGGTGGTAGCGAAATGTCCCAATAGTGTAGAGAAGTGTCCGTTCATTTTTTTTGATTTTAAGCCCCTCCCCCACGGAAGGCATAGATAGTTTAAATTTTCTCGATACCTGACCGGGAGCCCGGTCAGGTCATGTCAGTGGTCAGATCAGTGGTCAGGTCAGTGGTCACATGACCGGTCACTGACCGAAATCCGGTCACGAAAACACTGTTCAGACAATTCCAAAATTTGACTGGCGTGTTGTTACAGAATAATTCTATGAAATATTTGGACATAATTTTTTAATTTACCATTTAATTTAAATAGACTTATTTGTAAATGATATTGTCTCTATTTTTATCCTATTTCGTACCATACTCTTTGATCTCAACCAGACGCCCCAGACTACCACTTGATTATACACATCATACTGAATCCAATGCTATTTTAAATTATAAAATTTACAATTTTTATGTAGAATTTCATATCTTTATTTTTCTTAAAGACAATTTTTCGCAATCCTTTTGTATAATTATTTTTAAAAATTTTATGAGTTCCAAAATTGAACTAACCATTTTTGCATGAACACATTGGTACCAGGGCTGAATACCGTACCGCATACCGCCAAATACCGTATTTTTGGCTCATACCGCGTACCGCATATCGTTACCGCTTTTTGGCCTATACCGCGGAAAATACACCCCCCCCCCCTAACAATGGGGGTCGCCGACCCAAAAATGCACCCTTAATGGCATTTTTATTAAAAAATCACTAAAAAATTAACTAATTTTTCAACAAACTGAGTCGATTTTACAAAATTTTCTCCGGTGGCCCCTATCGGGACCGCCGGTACCCTCTAATACAGTGAGATTTCTGAAGAAATCTCTTGAGATTGTCTGATGGCCTTTAATTTAAAAAAGATGTAATGCGTCATCTGACGTCTTTTTTTGATGCTGACGCTGCTGACGCTGATTTTTTTTTGTAATTTTTTCCATGGAGGTTTCTGGTGCAGATTCCGGTTCTGACGTCCATTTTGACGTTCTGTGCCATATGACGTCATTTTTTGATCCTGACGTTAAAAATTTTTAAGTTTTTAAATCTTCAAAAAAAATTCAAAATTAGCAGCGTCAAAAATTACTAGGGAAGTCTTTTGAGATGCGTTCACGGCAAAAAAATTTATTGTGGGGAGAGGTCAAAAACAGATAAAAAAATAAAGTACCAAAATATGTAAGATATAGATTTTTTGGAATTTTCCAGTAAAATTAATTTCTTCAATTTTTATTTATTTTTTTAAAATTATGCCTGGATTATTTTTATTTAATAATTTGTTAATTTTTCACTAGCTAGTCCTTTTGACCATGGTAGTCATTTAGTATTATTTATTCATGTTAAGCGACTCATCCGTCCCTTTTTTTCTTTTTGAGCCTTTTCGCACAGTGGCAGGGCACCATTAAAATTTAAAACAATGAATGTTGCACCAAATATGGACACACCCTATCTAATCGACGTTATTATTTTAGCAAAAGCGAATCACTTCCACCGCAATTCGTCTTTAAGTGGTCCGATTAAGGTACTTGGACATTCACTGCACATTATTGTGCCAAATTTTGCAATTGTCTGGCCATTGGTTGAACTTAAATTTGCTAATTTTATTATAACAAATTTTATTTTTTTAATTGAATTTATTCCATATAAAAAATCCGCTGATCCTTCCCAATTCAGTTCAATCAAAATTCTTACTAACACGATGGACAGCATCAATTGTTGATCTGAGATTGGCAATTTTTGTTTAAAACTGCTTCTTCAAGTTTTGTTAATGTCATCCTGATGTCGTCAAGCTGCTGTTTTAATTCACAATCCTTCGATAAATTCTTAAAAATTTATTCACCAAATTATAATAATAAAAATCTATTTTTTTAATTTGAAAAATTCAAATATTTTCGGAGGAAATTCCAAACATTATCTCTTATTTAACCAAATCAAATCCGAAAAATAAGTTCGGATTCAATTTTCGGAGTTGTGTAGCGACTAATTCAGATCCTCAATTGGGTGCCGGTATTTGCGACCAATTCGATATAATTATTCAACTCAACTAAATAATTAATGGAAAAGAGTGGAAAATTTGATTAAAAATAAAGATAAGTCATTAGAATGGATCAATTTTTTGAGAAATTTACATTATTTCGGCCATAATTTTTTACAGAAATCAAATTTTCGAATATTTTAAAAGCGAAATAAGGAGTCTGATGTGGTATGATATTATGGCCCTTATCTTTCTCCAAACCCACGAGTTTTTGGCTTATAATTTGAACATAACTTTTCTACTTTATCAATCTAGACGGTCATTTTGCAAATTTATAGCAGACACTTATACCCAACCCATTTTTAGGTAGGTATTTTTTTTTACATATTTTTGGAAACTCAATAAAATGATAGCTTCATAAATTTTGTTCAACACACCAATCTACCTTGTGTTCCTGCACCATACTGATCTCACCGATGGCCATAATCATCTTGTACACCTTGCAGTCCTCGAATATTATGTTGCGCACCGTCTTGACCTTTTTCTCCCAATCCTCCTCAAATAGTTTTCTAAAACAAGCGTTGTACGGGATCGGTATCAAAATACCAAAATTGTCAATCCCGATTCCGAAGTAGGGATTTTATATTCCAAATTTCAGAATTTCAATCCTGATCGGGATCCCGATAAAAGTTTGATTTTTTTAATTTGTAATATTATTAGGTTACGTTGTTAAGACCCACATTTCTAATTATTTTTTAAAATTTTGAGAATATATTATTTTTCTTTGTGATTTTATTCAGTATTTCGGGCTAATTCCAATCCCGAATTTGAAATTGAAAGTTTCGCGATTTGAGATTGAAATCAGCTTCAGAAATTCGGAATCGAGATCGATTTTGGTGCAGGAATATAGATCCCGGATAATCCTACCTATAACAAGTCTGATGGATATTGCATTTTTCACCATTCAACAGCATTGGAATTTGGCCATGGGCTCTGGTCACTCCATCGTGGAATTCCAAAGATTCATGACCACCATAACCGCAATAAATGCCAATGGAACAGTGATTATATCCGGCACTTGAATAATCGGCAATCTTTTCAATATTCAGCTCAAAGATGATGTTGTTGTTGTTCTTGTCATAATTTCTGCCGCTGATCAAAGTTGTAGGGGCGACGAACCAAATGAATATGATAGTATTCAGGAAAATCAGGTGATTGTAGTAGTATTTCATGTCAATTATACTAATTTAATTATTTCAAAAAATTAGTTTTTCAGTCTTTTCGATTATATTATAAGTTTAACGTTTAACTTTACGAAATCTAAAAAATTCGATTGACCATCGAAGGTCGAGAAAGGAATTGAGAAAAAAGGATGAAATGGGAAGAAAAATATAACAATTTAAAATATCGATTTACTTTTATTCCCTATAATAAATTAGTTTAATAAATATTATATATAAATTTTTTTCAAAACTCTAAAAAATGTTTTCCCTTGCTAGGACGCAAAAAAGTGCCAATGTGGGAATATACTAACTTGTAAGAAAATTCGAATGGGAACACGATGAAAAAACACGTCCGAAATAAAATTTTAGGCTAAATATACAGTTTTTTCCCATTACTTTTCATGTAACCCAATTCGAGATTCATAAATTCATATTTTTTATTTGATATTAAACTTATTACTTTAGGTTCCGGGTGAGACGGAAATCGGAATATAGTGAAATGAATGGAAGAGGAATGGCCGATCTCGTCGTCAATATGCCTCTGCTGATGCTAAAGTGACTGATGTATTTGGCTTTCAAATAAGCTCCTATCCTTTGACAATTGTCAATCGAGAAGCAAAATCAAACAACAACTGTTGAATCGAAACTTGGTTTATTCCCCATAGTTCACCGATAGCAATTTGTACAACAAAATATTCTCATGGGTAATTCTGCACAATAATTATTAAAAAATATCAAAATTATTAAATAAAAATAATAAAAATATTTTCTATTAATGATTCGATTTTTTAAATTCCCGTAAGAGGTTCGAGTATGAAATACGAACCGTAAAAAAAAGTTACGCTCTAAAACCATCTCTCGTCGCCCATATCGATTATTTTAGCCATTCTTGTGATATTTCCCACCTTGTAATTTTTGCAATCCACAAAAAACTCCCCTATAAAATTTTGGCACACCATGTAACAGATACCCTACTGAATATTATATGATAATTGATAAGCTAATTCAAGCTNAAAAAAATAATTAAAAAATTTAAAAAAATTGTTTCCGAAATTTGATATAATAATTCTTATTATAATTGTAATGCTATATTTTATGAATTTTGATACATTAAATTAATATGAATTTATATTCATTAAATTTGAATAAAAACGATTTTGACACCCATATTTATTCTATTAAAAATAAGTTGAAATTGAGCAAAGAATAAAGATTAATATTAAATTGAAAGCAAGAGGAGTCAAAATAAATTCTGACAAAAATATTAAAGTGGAAAATTACATTAAAAATGAATTCTTTCTAATCTAATCTCATAATATCCTAAAAAAAATTTATATCCTAAAAAATGATATCCTAAAAAACAGAAATAATTAACAAGGGAGGTTCCTGAACTGATACACTCCGATTCTCTGGGGACCCATTCCAATATTTAGAGTACCCTCAATAACCGCGGCATTATTATATTTAAATTTATCATAAAAAATTTAAATTTTAAATGGAATTTTTTTAGAAAAAATGTAAAAATTAAAAAAAAATTCTGAGGCAATTTTAGGCATTATCATATTCCGTCAAACAATATTCATCTAATACATCTAAAATTCCTCAAAAAGAAAAAATCAGACCTAGGATAATTTTTTTTACAAAAATTTAAAGCTCAGATTTTTAAATATGCATGTTTCAACAATTTCCATAGCCCTCGGCTTTTTCAAATTTTTTTCAAAAAAAAATTCAAAAAAATCAAATTTCAAAAAAAATTTCGACAGAGAAAATTTATCTTAAAAAATTTAAATTTTAAATGGAAAATTTTTAGAAAAATGTAAAAATTAAAAAAAATTCTGAGGCAATTTTAGGCATTATCATATTCCGTCAAACAATATTCATCTAATACATCTAAAATTCCTCAAAAAGAAAAAATCAGACCTCGGATAATTTTTTCCAAAAATTTAAAGCCTCAGATTTTTAAATATGCATGTTTCAACAATTTCCATTGCCCTCGGCTTTTTCAAAAAAATTTCTGGGCCTCGGATTTTTCATTAAACAAATTATGAACCTCGGATTTTTCAAAAAAATTTATGAACCTCGGTTTTTTCAAAAAAATTTCATGGGTCTCGGATTTTTCAATTTTTTGCAGGGCTCTGATTTTGGAAAAAATTTTCTCCATCAATATTTATAGCCAATTGTTTTTATATAAAAAAATACAGCTTAGTGTCGAAATGTCCACTGTCGAAAAGTCCGGGCGCCACTTGGAGAGCATAGAAATTCACCAATGTGCAGGAATCTTCGGTTTAATTACCCAATTTGAGTTAGTTATTTAAACCTACCCTGGATTTCAGTGGTATAGAATAAATTTTGTAATTGTACCGCCCTTAATGGGAGGTACTTAAAATGTTTTCAAAATTTAACATAGGACCTCCTCTTACCGTGAAATAATAAAATACTCGTTTAATTTCATTTTTATTGAATCATTTTGTTGTGTTGACGCTATAACACTAAACGAAGACCAAATATGAGCATTAAAAAAGCGGGAATGGATATTTGGTTACAGGCCATTTGGTGGTGGGCCATTTCATTGGCGAAAGTCTGGTAGGAAGGAATATCATGAATGCCATCTATTCTTTTTGAAAAATGGCCTCTATTTTTTTTTTATCAATTTAGAAGTCAGTACCATATATTTATTTTTGGCCTGTCCTTGGCTATTATTTTCATCATTCCTTTATATTTATCAAATTTTCATAGAATTTAAATCGTAATTTTTATGAGATGCAAATTTTATTTAAATTATCTAACATTATTTAGCTTAATCCGGAAGGGTTTGTACTAGATTAGGACAAAGGAATGGGTTGGCGGCTTTAGTTAAAATTATCGAAAT